>JAZGTK010003249.1:0-28062 GCA_036877625.1 Ambastaia sidthimunki | reverse complement strand
AGGATCTCTCACCTCTTCAGGGATTTGGTTGTCTGGGGTAGCAGCGATACCCGTCATGAAGTCGCTTGTGATGAACGTTCTGATGACGACGGATCGTCTGCAGGAGGGCTGCTTCTGCAGCGGGTCACGATCGAAGTGCAGCGGGGTGAGAATAACTGGCATTTGACTGATCTTGCCTGAGTAGCCTGGAAATAAACAGATCATGACACTTCACATCCTGAACAGGCTCAAGTAAACTCATTAAAAAACCAAACATTACATAAGCATCATTGCAATTACGCAATCAACCACTAGGTGTCCACCAACGCCTAGTTTCACTTTGCTCTAGGTGTGACCAGGCCTTAGAATTTTTGTTTTGCAAAAAACCAGCTTTAGCTTGTTGGCTGTTTTAGCTGGTCTCCCAGTCGGGTTTCAGCTGGCTTAGCAGGCTGGTTTTTGGCCACTTTTTAGCTGGTGAAGCTGGCCAGGCTAGAAGACCAGCTTTGCCAGGCTGGGAGGACCAGCTTAAACCAGCTATTTCCAACGTAAACTAGCTAAGACATTCAACCATCTTAGGCTGTTTTTAGCTAGTTTTTCCAACAGGGTTCTTTTAACTATTGCTTTAATCATTGTTGTCAGCTCAAGCTATCAGTATGCATTCTGACAGCAATCCATAACATTTAAAACTGCATAAACAACAGAAGTCAAAATCTAACAACAGTAACAACAACATCTGCTGCCTTCTGATGTCATCTAACCAGACAAATTTTGACTGAGACATAGTTTAGTCGTAGCCATAGCTGTGGTGGGAATGTTTACACACGTAAAGGTTATGACAATAATGAAGCAAGCGGTCAGCTCTTACCAGACTCCCTCAAAATGGAGTGTGCTACAAAGTCAGCCTGTCTCAGTGTGCTCAGTACACCGGTGGTCAGAAAGGTGGGTGTGATGTCAGTGGGCGGCTCTTTTACGTGTGACCCAAAAACATAAACAACTCTGTCAACAAAGAGACAAAAATGACCATTATTTTTAATTCTTCTAATTATTTATTAAAGCATCATCTAAAGAGGAAAATGTCATTATTTTCCCACCCTCATGTTCCCATCTATTTTGTTGGACCATCACCATACACTTCCTTCAGAAGAATCAGAAGTTCAGACATTCTACTTAGCAACTCATTTTGTGTTTTATAGGAAAAAGTGATACAGGAAAGAAACAACATGAGGCTGAGGAAAAAGAGTTTATATTTTTGAGGTAAATATTTCTATAAAAGTCAAAGATATAAAGAAGAACTACGTCAATGTAGCTAGTAAGAAGACACACCATGAGATCTGATGTTACCTGTTGATGGAGTGACAGATTCGAGGGATCAGTCTGGCCAGGAACATCAGTGAATCCCAGTGAGGGGCTTCTTTACTGCTCACCCCACAAACATAACTGTATGAGCGGGAGTCACCCTGTACAGATGATCACACGGAGTTGAAAGAAAACGTTAAAAGTATTTATTCTTTTTGATAAAGTGTAAAGTTCTCCTAGTTTTATGTGTTTGTGGTGTTATGTACACTGTTCCCTTTCGAAAATCAACATAAACACACAAACAATCTTAAACACATCAGCACACCGTACAGAATGTAAAACGTTTTGCCCCTTCGCACGTCAGCATGTCCCAGCTCAGACTCTGGAGAGTGCAGTAATTTTAGCACAGTGTGGTATAGCAGGAGGGAGTTTATAAGAGGAACGCCCAGCCATGCATCATGAAACTATGTGGTGAGACACTGACTGTCTCTGTCTGGAATGGCTTCATCTCACAGAAGTAAACCCGCCTCTTCTGACTGATCATAAATCTGCCTATAAATACAAACAGCAATGCAATGGAGGAACTATCAGGCTGTGTATTAATATATAGACTGTGCTGCTCCTTGACATTTACAGAGCTCCAAATAACATCAGGCATAATACTGAACATTAACAAAATGAGAGAGAGAGTGCATGTCAACAACTAACCACAGAAGTGTGGCCACAGGAAAATAAGTCAGACAATGAATGGAGCTATGCAGGCAGACAGGTCATTTCAACTTGCAGACAGAAGAGTCTGTCATTATAATCATAATGAGCATAAATGTAACTTTAAACAGGCAATAAATGTAACTTTAAACAGGCAAGCAGTCACAGTAACCCAACAATTAAAATAGAAAAAACAGAACTTTAAGTTGTCCTCTTTAAAGTCACCATGAAGTCAGAACTGACAATTATTTATTAATTGACAATTATTTAATAGTTATTTTATGAAACACGGTGTTTAATATAAACGTTTTATCCATTCAAATCATTACTTTTATCCATGTGCCCTCATAATCTTTAAACAAAAAAAAATTACCCGCTCCTCCTAAGAGCAGGACAATATTGACTAACTAATATTGTCTAATGGGCAGGCAGTATCTATCCCTCCAACTTCCAACAATCCCATCACTTCCCAAGGGATGAAATCAGATCTGCTATTTCCTTATTCCAGAAGCCATTTCACTCAGATATACATCACAATAGAAAGAACACCACAACTTCCATTTCGGGCCGACTTTAAGGAAAAGGCATTTTTAAGCGAAAGAATTTGTGTATGTGAAACGTGTAGAGAAAAAAATCCTGATTTCCAGCAACTGGCTGAAATCTGAAAAGACCATTGAGTTCTGAAAATGACAGGAATTCAATGGCAGATAAAGAAGCTCACCTGGACACCAACAGTTTTGATTGGCAGCAGAAAGGCATTTAGTGAATGAAGGCTGGTGATCTGCATGAGTTTCTCTTCCTCCTCATCTGATATGCATGACTTCACTCTCTGAAGAAGAGTGTGCGGCTGAACGGAACATCAAAAGCATTGAGATTATATGGCACATAATGTATAATCCACAAGAACTCAACCGACAAAACAGAGAAAAGCTGAATAATTCAGGACTGCGAGGTTTAGACATGAACCTTTTTGACACTGGCAGAGAAGTCTGTGATGATTTTCAGGATGTTGTTGGTTTCAGCAAAGTCTTTACAGACGTAAGGCTCATCAGCACAGATGACTCTAATGGCCAAACCTGGACCTGCGGCACATAAATAAACAATTACAGTAAAGCATAATGGGGTGTACATATACTGTTTAGACATTAGATGTTTACTAACAGACTTGTACAGAAGCAATTTATTTACTTTCTGCAGAATATATGTATTCTGCCATGTATATTTACTAAGTGTATATTTGCTTATATACACCAAACTATTCAAAAAGCGCTACACTTTTAGTGGCATCTGAAAGCATAATCTCAAACCACTAAGCCATAGTCCCAACCTAAAGGTATACACAACAGGTCCCAAAATACCCAACATTTGTGTTAACTCATTATTAGTTGAATTTAAGCTATCCCCAAACTAGAAAAGGGGTTGTGAAGTACGTTAATGGCCTCACCAGGGAAGGGGTGTCGGGAGACAATCTCTTCAGGAAGCCCCAGCTCTCGACCCAACGCTCTCACTTCATCCTTATGGAAATCTTTCAGTGGTTCGATTACTTTTCCCTGCAGGGAACAGCATTCACAAGAACCAACAAACAGTTAGAATGGAGGCATAATTGTGTTTCTCTAACACTGAAAGGAAAACACTCCCTGCCAGGAACATCTATTCTTGTGCACTGAAGGGGGTCTAAAACACATTTCAGCCCAATACATTGCAAAAACACTTTGCTTGCTGGAGTTCACTAATACTGACAAAACAAACATCACAAGTATTTCTTTCTTTAAGTGTGCCAACTGTGAAATGACTAAATTTACATAATACTGAATCATTATTACATTCAAAAATCTGATAAAAGAGGGTAGCAGAATATTTTTAGATTACCTAAATATTTATTGTCAGAATATTTATAAAATATAAAAACATTTTTGCATATATATATGCATATATATGCATATATATGTTTATATATAAAATGTTTATATATAAAATGTTTATATACATATTCAGTGGAATCGTTTAGAAAGTTGGAGACAAACAGAAATTGATAAAAACGTTGCAGACAGGACTCGAACCTGCATCGTCAACATGAGCACCATGGCTTAATATAAGCCTAGTTGAAATGAATCTTTACCTCGTCTCTGAGTTTGCGGATAAGCTCTGTGTCGTTGTGGTGTGTTTTGATAACATCTGCCTTCCCGCTAGCGAGATGAGAGGCGCTCTCAATCAGGTCCGGCCTAAGCGTGCCTTGCGCCAGGAACACGTCTTCTGGCTTCAGGTTCATTTCTCCGATCACCTCATTTGCCACCTGAGAAAGACAGCACATTAAAGCACCACTGTTCTATTACGTAAGCCTATATTATAGCCCATTGTCTGCTGCACATCCAGATAACCCAGATCACTTCATGTTTTTAATGCTCTGTAATTGGTTTATTCTCCAGGTAAAATCTTGTTGATGTGCACCCAAGATATTTTTAAGGCAAATCAATAGTTAATTCAGTTCCTGCACTGACATCACAGATAAAAATGACTTCATCAATTGAGTTTAAAGGAGATGTGTGGTTACAGCAATAGACAAAGAACACATAATAGAACGCAATGCACAGCAAAGCTACACACTTTTACAAATGTATCGCCAATGATCTTCCTCTTCTCCTCTGGATTGGTGGTCATGTTGAGAGTTTTGCTGATGCGTTTCCTGGGCGTGCGGTCCTCCTCTGATATTGGTAGGGTCGTCGTGCCGTTGTAGAAGGTGTGTGCTGCGTTTACCACTGTAAAGCAAAGACATTTTTAAATAACACTGATGTGTTTGACTTCATACTGTACATCGACTGTTACCTACAGTTCTGTTATTTGATTGGGCAAGGGGCGTTTCAAGCAGTTTAATACTCATATACTCATTTTTGTTAGGAATGAATCCCGAATGGTCTAGTTGATATAATCACATTTTGAGAGCGAAGACGTTAATCAAAGTCATGGCATTTTACTCTTTTAAAATTGTGTTTGTTTCTAAATATATAAATATTTCTTATAAATATTAATATATTATTTAAAAATTTAATATAACTGTCACATGCCAAGATTTTTATTTAAACAATTTTGCTTTGTATCATCTCATGTAACCTTAATTTGTCACCCAAGCAACAGAAAACTAACGGTTACCTTTGAGACTGATGCCGAGTTTTGTCAGGGCTTCCTCCACACTCTGACTCTCTCTCTTTCTCATGAAGCCGTTGTCAATGTGAACAGCTATCACCTGCTCCTGATTCAGTGCTTTATTCAGCAGCGCTGTGCACACAGTTGAATCTACACCACCACTTAATAACACCTGCACAGAGATCCCATTTTACACAAATGCTATTAAGAAAATATGCAAGAAATAAATTCAAATATACACTGTAAACAGTACAAAGGTTTTACGGGAAGCAAAACCGGGAAATCAATATAACCCTCCGTTCATTCTCTAGAGAGAAGACCCACTTTGCACAAGCTCACTGAGTCAATCACCTTACTTGAGGAACGAGAGCAGAGTAATTGGATTTTTTTTTAATTACTTGCCTTAACATTTGCACACACTCATATCCAACCCCACATCCCAAGTACTGCCTAGAGCAACAGCAATTAATGGACAACTCGAGATAAATGATAATAATTATATATGCCTTTAATCAAACACAAAATCCTTGGTAGGTCAATGCAGATCCATATGTCATTGATCCCACAACACTCAAGTGGCCCCTGTTGAAAGATGCCATAACTCAACTATTCTACTGCCATACAGCATCTTTCTCATCTGAACCACTAGTCCTGTGGGCTCTGCTCTGACATGTTGTGTAGCTGTGTTTTTAGCATTCCGAGTTTGATACCCGTTTCCCACTCCATCCCACATGCTTTGCCGTCATCTCCTCACTGCCCCGTTTAATAAAGCCATGCAGGCCAGAAAATGATTTACTGACTTCCATTAGCGCTGCCAAATTATCATTTTCCTGCAGCTCTGGAGTGATTATTCACATTTACACCTCAGTTTATTGGCTTAAAAACTTCTGCGCCCAGATGAGTGCCCACAAACAGGTACTTCTGAGGCATTTAATAAAACGTTTTTCCTAGCATTACTTCCATCTTTTGTTTCTTTTATTAGAGCACTAACCAATGGCTAATGCAAAGTTGTACTGTACTCACAAGAACTTTGGACTTGTCCACCTTCTCTTTGATCTCCCTGATGCAGGAGAGCTGACGGCTCTGAACGGTGAAGTTACTGCTGCAGCCAGCAATCTCAAACAAGAAGTTGCGTAGCATGTCCATCCCCCTCTCGGTCAGATCTACCTCTGGATGAAACTGAGTCCCGTACAGCTTCTTCTGTTCATTAGCAATGCCTGAGACACAGATGGGGACAGGAAATGACAAAGCCCATACACCCACAGCTTTGACAGAACATCCACTCAACTTCTCATGATTCAGGACATTTGTCTAGGAAATCTGCCGTGTTTTGTGGCCACCCACCAGCAACAATGTTTCCAGACTGGGCGACAATTTTAAATCCATCTGCTACTTTGTCTACACTGTCTCCATGTGTCAACAGAACGTGTTCCTCTTTCTGCAGGCCCCTGTAAAGGCACAAGAAAGCGTGCTAAAGGCAACCCATTTTACAATTCTTCATCCACAGCTGGAACTTTCCACAAAACAACATTGTGAAGAAGAAGATGTATCATGTATCATATCACATCAGATTTCTACCTAAAGAGAGAGCAGGAGTTGTCCAAAGCAATGCTGAAAACACCATCCTCTCTCACGCTCTTCCTGTGCACCGTGCCTCCAAACACTTTATTCATCATCTGAGGAATGCAAAACACAGTTAGTGTGACAGGATTATATGAGAGTCTAGTTGTTTACCAAAAGAGAATGCCACTGCCATTGCTATGATGGACTTTGCTTATTAAAAATGTTATTCGATGCATAGCTATTAGATGTCAACACTATGTGAAATGTACACAATCTGTTAAAGAGGAATTTTTCACCTGCATTCCATAACAGATTCCGAGAATGGGTTTGCCAATGGTAAATATGGCTGGGTCAAACCAGGGTGCATCCTCTGCATAGACTGAGTTTGGGCCTCCAGATATAATGATGGCCCTAACATCAGAGAAAATGTTTATCAGGCAAAATATAAACCATAATCCAATTCCAAAAATCTCAAGTGGCTGAGAAAGATGGATAATGCCTTTCAACTTGAATAACTGAGACTGAGGACATTACAATAAGGCCAGATCATGTTGGCCACCTATCTGACCAAGATGTGGGTCTTTGTATTAGGCACAATCGTAGTTCCTCGTTGTTTGGAGCTTCAGGAAAAAACAACAGCTTTGTTTTCTTTTATTTCCTCTCAGGTGGGATTCTCAGCACTCTACAATCTCACACTGTGTTCCCTCAAGGACAGAATAACAAAATAAAACATTCTGCCTGTTTATCTTTACAACTGACTGGTGTTTTTAAATATTTAGGACATTTTTTAAAAGAGCTTCAGATTTCAGAAGACGTCAAATATTTTAAAACAGCTCCAAAAAATGAATTACCATAACTGTGCAATAACAAAACAATTCTGACCATGTCAAACGTGTGCATTCATTAGAAACTGTACAGAAAGACATAATTAACTGAATGGACAACAATGAATAAGAGAATTTGATCAGAAACAAGTATGCAGTTAAGTACACAATACTGTCATTTATGCAGAAAAACTCTCATTAACCCTGATTACAATAAACAACATTTGTAATAATTTGTAAACTCTACATCAAATGCTTACATTTGAACTTTTACCATTCAAAAGTTGCATTTCCCACAATTTTAAAGTTACATAAAGGTAGCTAAGGGGTAACAAGGAAAACCTGGCAAAATCAATGATGCATGATCATTCTGATGTATTGTGCTTGACTTGAGAGCGGTTTAGAAAATGTGCTACTTCAAATATTAATGCTGGCTTGCTAAATATCAAACATTTCTACTTTGCAATTCAATAGGACTTTCCTAGCACTTTTTAACATGATAACCCTCTGTAAACACCATCCCTGACAAGACTTGGCACAGACAGGCTCACCTGAAACCCTGCTCTCTGATGGCAAACGCTGGCGTCTCCAGAGGCAGAATCTCAGACTGGACAAAAAGCTCTCGTACCCGCCTGTCAATCACTTTCCCATACTGCGCTCCTGCATCTAGGATCACCACAGCACCCTCGTAGGAACATAAGCCATCTTTAGGTTCTCCAACAATATCCAGCTGCATACATGCACACAATGCAGGACACAAATCCAATAAATTCAGCAAATAGAATACAAGCATATAGCCACTGATTTAATGTGTAATTTGTTTTATAGGCATACACGCACGTGGCTGGAGATGTGGTTAAAACTACTGCAGTCACATGAATCACAGTAAAGTTATATATGTCACATATATGTATAGTACAGATTATCATTTCTGCCAGACCCTGAATACTGTGATGGTGTAACTTAAACTTGCATAAATTCCTTCATGTTTTCATGTTTTGATCCGAGTACAAATTCAAAACATTACTAAATACTTAAATACATTGCATTCTTTGTAAAATGGCCTAAACATAAAATCCCCGGTTCCAAAGTCTAAAGGAAAAATTCTTCTTATTAATTATTGATAGACAACACAATTTATGTGAAAATACATGACAGAGAATCACGTAAACATAAACACAGTCATGAGGGGTGGGTGGGTTTTTACCCCACCCTTGGGCCCCCCAGCATGGTGAGAGGGGCCCCAAGGGTGGATGGGGGCTACATATATGGAGCTATAGTGACAGGTAGAAATATCACCATATGCAAATCTTTTTAATGAAGCAAAATTGGAGCAGCATTTAAATTTAATAGCTATTTAAAATAAAAAGGCATTTATTTAAAATTTCACAATTCATGTTTTCAGCATTTTGCAAATGTTTAAAGCACACAATCAAAAAATAACTCTGACCCAATGAAAACGCTAATGCTGTGTATAAAGGATACTGTATCTAAAACTAACTAACTAACTAGTGTTTTCAGCAGGACCTTTTGCTATAGTTTATAGTATGAACGTCCCCACGTGGTTTGGGAGCGCAAGAAAACAGCACTTCACTGAACTCCAGCAGCTCTGACTCATACACTGTAACAGCCGGTTAAATGTAGAAACTTGAAGTTAGTTAATAGGCACTTAAAACATGCAAACATTGAGCAGCAACAATTTATTATGCAAAACGAAAACAGCTATAAGAAACCCGGATTCAATATCCAATGTGAATATGCATTGGCCTGTGAAAAATCTACAGCGGATAAAATCACGATAACGACAAAACAGACCAACTTTTAAGTGCGCAATGTAGAAATGTAACGGGTAAATATACTCTTCATTAGAGTTGCATAATGGTGGTAGCCAGGGCTCTGAAGTCCCATTAGCAATGGAGGTTTAGCATGTCACACTGAATGTGTGGCTAACTAGCATTAGCTTAGCTTCGTGGACAGCGGTCGCGAGCCCGGCTAACGCAGCGCACCAGCTTCTGTTTCAGAGCTGCGCGCCGTGAGCCTCTAAACCTCGCCCGGGTCATTTAACGCTCACACTATCACTTTTAGTTTTCTCACCACGAGATCAATCAGTTCGTGTGTTATAGACATACACAGAGAACGTAAAATGTTCACAACGATGTTTTAATAAAAGGTACAACAATCACCAAAATTAATACAATCCTGAGTGCGCAGCTCTAAGTTTCCAAGCGCAGGCAGGCCGCGTGTCAACGGGTACCAGCGGAGGCGCCCAGTCCACCGCTGCGGCGAGTACCGGTGATACGCACAAGGACGGGCAGGTTTAAGTTGTGTTACGCGCTTTACTGACCTTGCTATCCCCGTTACACAGCGCCATGGATGTGTGCTGTGGAATGGACACCCCTGTCTTGTATGTTATCCTGCTTTGAGCGTGTTCGGTAGGTCCTCCTGTGCCGCTTCCGTGTGATCACAGACCGTATCAACCACGCGCCTGCTGGCTTCTATACTACTACAGTTCCGGAGCTCGACCGAGATCAATACAGGCGCTGAAAGGGAGGAGTTTGACGTTCAGAGTCGGAGAAAAGTTTCTGTTGGCTGAGGGATCACAGACAGGCAGCTCAACAGCAAGGGAAGGAGTTTGTAACAGGGTTGCGACATTTAATTTTTAATTTTTCTTTCTGCAGAAGCTTTTAGAGCTCAACCATTACTCTTCATGAAAGTTTTCTGGTTGTTTAAATACATTACTGGTCTGAATGAGAGCCATTCACACCTATCCAAGAAAATGACTGTGACTTCTGCTGCTAATGGAAAGAGATTGGTTTAGTTTACCCTCACGCATCTTGTCACATGTCTTAATTCAACATGCTCTGTCACATGAATTTAAACCTTTTTACCAATTCCACACACACAGCTCTACATACAGTCATTTATTATCTCTGAATATTGGAAAATAAAGGGTCATTTAAAAGGACACTATACATTTATAAGAAATAACACAAAAACATATGTATGCAAGGGGTATATTGTTGCATTATATGTGTCAAATTCAAATTTGTGTATCAAAGTCAAATGACATATTAAGCCTAAACAACATATCTCAGTTATTTATTTCTCCCTTTTTCTCTTTTTATCTGTCAGTTGTGGCTTCTGACCTGTTGTTTAATCACACACTGGCCTTGTGAGAACAGGATAGCTATTGTGAATTCGATCTAGCTATTGTGCGTTTGATATGAGTTTGGTTTAGTCATTAAATATTAATATGACCCAGTGAAATGTTGAGGGTGGCTTGATGTATTGATTTAGTTAATTATTCTTAACCAAGAACACCACTATCTCAAGACATATATGTAACTATTAAGGATAGGAACTATAGGTCTTTTTTTCAGAATGTATATTAAAAAATATCTATTTCATTATAGCCTTAGATGATGTGACAGATATACAGGAATACATATAAATCCTTTAAATAACTTCCTTAAAACATGACTATATATGTAACGCATATGTTGTTTTAGTACATGGTAGATTGTACATAGTACATATCCACAATAATACTGTGGGAACTTTTAATAAGTAAAAAGAAAATCCAGGAAGATTCTGAATAATTATTGCAGTGCTGGAAAAGATCCCATAATGATTTATGTTATATATTAGTTTGATGGTTTAATCATAACTGCTGTAACTATCACAGCATTAATTGTCAGTAACCTATAGCAAACTGTAATACTGATAAAGTTAATATTTTCTTTATATGTTAAGTTGTGTAATGTATGTATGCTTGACAGATATTTTGATTATAAATACTGTGTATTAAATTACATTAATTAAAATAAAATTTTATAGTACGCAAATTATAATTTATAATAATATAATAATTTATGATACAAATTATTCGACGTGAAGCCACCAATGAAATCCGGGCGGAACTCAGAACAGAAGCAGTAAGACGCGTCAGCTGAATCATCCGGACACATTTTAATGACGCACGGCTCCGGTTTCCTTCTCATATCAACAGTTAAGAATACATACAGCTCATCCTTATATACTGTAAACACTAGGTATACTGTATTTGTGTAAATGTTTTGTTTAATAACACACTGGTCATCTGAAGTCACGGAAAAGCGATCCTTCAATCGATGTTTAATTTTGTCATGTGTACCAGATGTGTTCATTGATTCTTGAATTGTCATGTGGTGTGTTATCATAATGCAAGGTAACCATTAATTATTGTGTTTCCTTTCAAACCATTTCATGCTTTTGTGTTCCTATCGTGTCTCACCGACAATGAGCCGGTAATTATACCTGTGCCACATATCTTGTGTTATTTGTAATTATTATTTATTCAGCTTGAAAAGAATCAGAATTAGCAAATTGCTTTATTGTTGCTTATAATTTTTGTGTTTTTTCTCTTAAGTGGAGTTTTATTTCTAGTTATTTTTTTATTCTGGTTGTCATTTCCTATAGTAGTTTAAACCATGGACATTAAAAGAAAGCTTGTCCTCCTCTTGGGAGGGTTTTCACTAGATACAGAAACATGGCTGTGGTGATTTGTATCCATTTTGATGCATTGGTCATCCACAGATGGTGAGTGATTGTGGTCTGGCTCACAGTTATTTTACCCCAAAGGTATTCAGTGGTGTTCAGTTTTTTGCTTTGTGAGGCTGTGGTCAAGTACTTAGCCATGAGACTGAGCAATTCCTTAAAGACCTTTCTTTCATTGGTGGTGAGGGACACATCTATGCCTAAAACAATCCACCAGGTGCTATTCTTTGTCCTTGAAAAGTTGTACAGTTGTTGATTATATTTAAATGCACTGCTTCTGTTTCACATGCAGGTGTTTTGAAGACATATCTGGGTTGATGCCAGATTAAGATGGAGCTGTCTGAATCTATCACACACAAGAACGGGAGGCAGCGGAAACCTGTGGTGTCTGGCCCAGACATGGGTGAAAGGAAGGTCAGGCTGTCTGACATAGAGGTAGACGGTGATAAGGAAGCTCTTTTGCAGAGCTCGGACAGGGACGGATATTCTAAAGTGCGGAATGGAATCCGAGGAGAGCTGGGCAATGTGGCTCTATTACTGTTCTTGTATGTGCTTCAGGGCATTCCCTTAGGCTTGGCTGGAAGCATTCCTCTCATCATGCAGAGTAAGAACGTCAGTTACAAAGACCAGGCCTATTTTAGCTTCGTCTTTTGGCCCTTCAGCCTAAAGCTGCTCTGGGCGCCCCTGGTGGACTCTCTGTACCTGCAGCGGTTTGGCCGGAGGAAGTCTTGGCTGGTGCCCACTCAGTACCTGCTGGGTCTTTTTATGCTGTATCTGTCGTTCACGGTTGACGCGATGCTTCAGACAGATGGAAAGAAGGGGCCAGATGTGATCACCTTGACCGCAGTCTTCTTCATTTTAGCTTTTCTTGCAGCCACGCAGGACATTGCTGTGGATGGCTGGGCTTTGACCATGCTGTCCAGGGAGAATGTGGGTTATGCTTCAACGTGTAACTCTGTGGGACAAACAGCTGGATATTTCCTCGGCAATGTGTTGTTTCTTGCTTTGGAGTCTGCTGATTTCTGCAACAAGTATCTGAGGTTTGAACCTCAGGAACAGGGCATTGTAACACTCTCAGGTAAAGATGCCCAAGAAGATAATTATCGCAAAAAAAACAAAAAACATCACCTATTGTTCAGTCATCTGTATTGAATTGCTTTAAGCCTATTTTTTAGAATATTTAGGCTTTTTACACTAAGCTTAATATTGGGACATTTTATGTCAATACTTACAGCATTACAGTCTATCTGAATTGTAGTAGCAAATGTACATAACGACAATTGCTAAACCATGATAAAATAAGAACAGTTTGAAAGATGGAAATTTCTAGTGTGAAATAGCATTTCAGTTGTTGTTCATTTACTAATTATTTGTGTAAAATGCAAATTAATTTCTTTTAATAATCTGTTTTTTATGTCTCTTAAAAGAAATTATTTCGTTTCTAATATCTTATACTTGTCGTGCACTGTATTTCAGAGTTCTTGTTTTTCTGGGGAATTGTTTTTCTGGTGTCGACCACTCTGGTTGCTGTCCTGAAAAAGGAGAACAGCAAACAGCAGCATATTAAAAAGAAGCCCAGAGAGGAGACACAGGGTGTGATGGAGACCTACAAGCTTTTGTTCTCCATTATTAAAATGCCTACCGTCTTTACCTTCTGTGTCCTGCTGCTTACCGCCAAGGTATAATTCATTTAGCTGAGCTGTTGCTGTTTATATCCTGTTTCTGTTTTGATTGTTGTAGCTTTATGCAAATCAGTCTTGCATCTCTCCCGTCACTTCCAGATCGGTTTTTCTGCTGCAGATGCTGTGACAGGGCTGAAGTTAGTGGAGGCTGGGGTTCCTAAAGAGCAGCTGGCTTTGCTGGCAGTTCCCATGGTGCCTCTGCAGATTCTGTTGCCACTAGTTATTAGTAAATATACAGCTGGTCCTCGTCCACTTGATGTCTTCTATAAGGCTTTTCCATTCAGGTAGAAACTAACTTGATGAACATACCTAGAAGTTAACAGTTGTGATGGGAACAGATAGAGGCCAGCCATGTGTGTGTAATTATAGGTGGGAATATATGCTTTGGACAAAGTAACAGTACATTTGTTGTGTTTCATAAAGGCTGCTGATTGGTCTGGAGTATGCCCTGCTGGTCTGGTGGACCCCCAGTGTTCGGCAGGAGGAGGGCTTCCCTGTATATTACTACACTGTGGTGCTGCTCAGCTATGCTGTACATCAGGTTAGTATAAATAGAAACTGTAGCTATTAGTTTAATTAATCTCTTTTGGGGGTTTTTTTGGTTCACATTTACATTTGTATATTCTACTGAATGTTTTAGTATATTATAAAAATTATTTTGATAGCCAGGGGGAAAAACCTTGATAATTAACTAAGCATCTGAGGTATTCTTTTGTTTTTAGTTTTATTTATTTTTTTTATATTTTGATTAAGCTTTTTTATTTTTAGTTTTCATGTTAATTTTAGTTAAAATTTTTTATATTTTATATTTTGTTATATTTTTATTTATTTTTAATATTGCTATACAACTATTTTATTCCAATTTTAATTATTTTAGTTATTTATTTTTGGTTTAATTATAGTGCCTTGTATTTAAGTTTATTACTAAGACAACATTTCTACGTTTTTTATTTCTAGTTTTGCAGATAAGATTTAAATCTTTATTTGATTTCAGTTAACAGAAATGTTTTTATAGTTTTAGTAAACTATAATAATCTTGATAAATATAAAACTACAAACTTGAGGTAACTTGGTAAAATGTGTGTTTCTCCACCAGGTGGCACTATATAGCATGTATGTTGCCTGCATGGCCTTTCATGCTAAGGTCAGTGACCCTGTAATAGGGGGCACATATATGACCCTTTTGAACACTGTGACTAATCTAGGAGGGAACTGGCCCTCTACTTTAGCTCTATGGCTGGTAGACCCTCTCACCTTTAAAGAATGCCAGGGAGCCCCTGGGCAGACATGTGGGTCACTTGAGGAAGCAGGGGTGAGTCTTCTATTTTTCTCTTGTTCTTTTCCATTTACATTTGCCATGTGCTTTCACTATATGTTTTACCTGTTTTATATTGTCTCCAGCTTTGTGTCAGAGAGGGTGGGGCATGTATAACAACACTGGACGGTTACTATGTGGAGTCTGTGGTGTGCATTCTGATTGGCCTCTGCTGGTGGATCTTCTTTGGGAAAAGGATGAAGCGGTTACAAGAGGAAAGCCCCTCAGCCTGGCATTGTAGGGTTGCCAAATAACACAATCTGTGCTGGACTCAGAGAGCTACTGTCTTTCATTTAGAACTAACTCTTTGCTTTGCTCTCTTACGCCCCCTCTCTTCCACACAGAGTGACAGCTTGGATTTTAGTAGCTGTAGCAGGGCTAAAATGCTAAAATACGATGTACCATTAAATTGTAGCATTTGCTTAATTGTCTCCAAAAAGCACAGCTATCTATACAGCTGTTGAAACAGCCATAGTTTGTATGTAATACAGGATGTTTATGACAGTTTTCAAGCATTTGGCTTACAATTACGTGTTATCTGTGCCTTTGTTTTCATTTCTAATATTAATACAAACATTTCCAAAAATTCAGATCTGTTGACATTATACAGCAGCTGAGCAACAAGTGTTTCAAAATTCAGTATAGAAAAATGCACATTTTAATTTTTCTGTGCCATTACTCTTAAAGACTTAAATAATGTAATTGAACTGTTTAAGTCTTGAATAGTGATTCACAGTATTGCCCCAATTGCATCATCAATTGCAAATGGATATTTCATATTACCATATTTTTACACAAATATATATATATGGGTTTAGTTAATAACAAACTATCTTACATCTGTTTCAAGAAAAGATGTTACTAGTAGGTAATGAATCAAGCTATAACTACACAACAAGGCCAGAAAAAACAGTACCTATATGGGTGGACACTGTACACACAATGTACATTTTTTTTTTGTTTTATCATTTGTTTTTTTGCATTTTCTTTCTTTCTTAACTTCAATGCAATTTCAATATGTGTGACTGAATGTGCTGTTTGTGCAACCAGGTGTGTCCTTTGAGAAAACAATCTTTTTGGCTAAACCAAAAATGTTTTAGGTTGATTTAGACTTTATAACAATGGAGCAGAAAGTCCAGAATTTGAACTTGCTAATGTATATTTGTGATTGGTTGATGTTGATATTTATGCAATCACCAGCACTTTTACTATATGATTAAAGAGTGTAATTACTCTGCATTAGTTATACTTTTTTGATGCAAATTTCTTTCCTGTTTTGTTCAATATGTTTTTATTTTCATATGTTATATGTAATTGGGAGAGAGAGTACAGTTGCAGTGTGACTTTTGACTATTGTAAATATTAGTAAACCGTTCCAAGGAACGTTTTTATCAACATTCCAAAAGTGTATGGAAATGGTAAAAAAAAAAAAGTTTATCTAATATGGAAATAAATGAGATGATAATTTGAATCCGTTGTTCTAGGCTTTATTTTGCACAAATATTGTTTTCATGTAAAATCAAAAATGCTTTGGACTAGCTTGTGGGGTTTCATTTGTAGTTCTTCCCTGTAAACAACATGCCGGTTTGGATCCTACAGATGCAAATCAGGAAAAGGTCCAAATATAATTGCATTTATACATTTATGGCTTCTCATCATAGTGAGGAGCATCAGGCTGATAAATGTTTAATGCACAAGGGCTTTTATCTCATGAAGCATCTGTCAATCATGAACACTTTCTTGCTAATGCTTTTATATTGTTGACCTAAAACAATTATTGAACGTGGTATTGGTAGGTTTAAGCTGCTGCATGCAATTTTATGGATTATCAATTTTATATCTGGCAAAGAGAAAACATACCTTAGTTTCTTAATATTTCTCATATATTTTCTTGCCTTGATCAAGTTGTCATTGTGTTTGTTTTGCAGATTACAAAATTTGGCTCTGTTGCTAATACATTAGCACAGTTCATTGAGCGAAACATCAGTATCAAAGGAAGAGTGAGAAATATTACTGAGAAAAATAACTTGCTCAGCCCCCTGTTTACTAAATGTAAGGACACACCCCCCTGAGTCTAGTACACTTTGAACTGGGACAGCACATGGAGCCCCTTATATATTCCTCCAGGAAGACCCCCCTCACACACACACAGAGCTTTAATTAAAGTTTTATCAGTAGGCCTGCACATTTATTGCACTGCTGTCATGGGGCTGCTGTGTTCATCTGAACAGCTGGTCCCGATTATGACTCAATCTTTACAAATCCTTGCCTCTTAGAAACAAAAAGCAGACACTATTACTGTGCAATTTTATTCTTGCTGCCATTTTGCTTCATAGTGGCATTGTCTTTGAACTTGGATTGAAGCCCATTTACTCAGTCAGTAAACAAAAGTGATTCCTCTCTCCCAGTGTCCTGTTGTTACAACATCCACACCTTATTTTCACATAGGACAATAAACGATTCATCTGGTTTCAGATTCATTTTGTAAAGCAGTTAGTGGAGGGAAGCAGCTAGTGTAATTCTATTATGGACCAGCCATGCTTTCAAAATGAATTAGATGTGTTCTAAATGGGCTTTTTCTAACACTACACTGGTCACAGATCAAGTCACTGATGTTTGATTATGGGGGACAAGGGGATCATATCTGTCAATCTCACTGTGATTCACAGATGGTCGGATGGAAGCTTGACCTCTTTCGATTTGTACCATATGGGCAAAGCTTTCTCTTGTATAGAGATGGACCATTACTTGTATCAGGATAGTGTCACCCATAATGTTCTTGACCCCAAAGACAACAGTAAAATTATTTCTATAAATCTTACAAAACTTACTGCTTTAGACTAGTTCACTAAACTATTTTCCTACCATAAAGGCACTTTAAAGTCTTGTTAAACCAGTTATTTTAAAGGGTTGCTGACTGACTCACACTGGCTTCAGCAGGTCAGTGCATGACCCTCTCGGATGTGGGTCTGGCTGGGGTGGCTGACCTCAGAAGGCTAAGACTGCATCAGTCAACAGCTGAGATGGTGTGGCTGTGACAGATGAGACCCTCCACTGCCTAGTGTCAGTTAACAGGGTAGGTGAGATATACCAGATTAACACAGTGTCAAGGGCCACCGTGAAAGTTGTTAGCTTGACAAATGAACAAATGAAAGGTTTTACACCTAGAGTAGAACAGAAACAAATACTAGATGTAAATACACACACACACACACACACACACACATACTGTATATATATGTGTGTTACATTTTTACATAGCACTTTATACATTTTTTTAGGGCTAATTTTTAACTTGTGTAAATAAGGAGCTTTTAAAGGCTAGTTTGGCTGGGACTTCTCCCCTTGTTGGTCTGAACCCTCAGTCGCGTATATACTGGAAACTCTATACTGCGCTTACTGAGGGCTGAGAGCACAGCAGAGAAGAAAAAAAAGGACAGTGGAAAGAAGAAAGTCATTGGGAAAGAGTGGCTAATTTCTTAACAAATTCTGGTCATGTCAATTAAGCAATGGGTAAAGAGAATGGAACTATTCAGTTTTCAAATAGATGGGGGTGGTAATAGGTTAAATAGTTTCAAAAGCAAGTATTTCTGAGTAACTTTTTTTATTATAATTGTGGTATAGTGCTGATCTCAGACAGGTGTGACATGAAATTAATTAAAGAAAAGCACAGTTTAACTTTTACTTATTTTGGAAATGTCTGTATGTTTCTCTGTTGTTGCTTATTAAGGCTATAACCTCTTAATCCTAAGAATGTGTCTCTTCTCACATGCCTGTATTTACCTAACATGAAAACATGCTTAATTTAATTAATGATGGTGGTTGTGTGTGATAATCAATCACTTTATCACGCTGCCTTACACCTCTATCATTGGAGACCATCATCATATAGATTTGACAACCGGAAAGCCTTTGTACTCGTCCCTCCTCCCATAAATCCATATCCCACAGACCTCTCTGTTTTCTCTTTCCCAGAGGAGGTGGGAGAGTGCTTTGTCACAATGACATGGCAGTGGGGGTCTACCCATGCCCCCATGGAGACAATGAGGAGGGGGATCCCCATCACTATAGAAAAATCAGACTCTGACGACAAAGTGCATTAAGGGGGGCACCATCTCAGGGTCCTAGAGGCCTTAGTACTTAGAGATGGGAAAATGAGTGCTCCAAAGCGGAAAAAGGAATAAAAGATAAAGTGGGAGTTTTTAAAGATGAATGAAATAAACATCAGTTTTCTTAAATGTGAAACTATTATATTTAGCATATATAGATAACAACTAGTTAAACAGATGCTTTATAGTGGCAATAATAGTGTTGTATCTACCAGCTTCAAAAAGTTGCTGTTTTAGCAGTGTGGCACTGCAAGGAATGATTTTAAAATCAACCAGAAAACCAGAATTGTACAGAATTAATCTTGGTGGTTTCATTTTGTTCACAAGTAGGCAATGCTGTAAGGCAATTAACTAAAGAAAAGCCAACAAATATCAACTCATAGGGAGAATGGTAGAATAAAGTCTTGTTAGGCTGAAAGCAGAGGCCTAATCAACATCCAAAGGTCCTCCCAGTGTGTTGCCCACAGACTCCCAGTGAAATCCCAGGTACTCTGGTAGGGGTTTTGTTTTTGCCTGTGCTCTTAATAATAGCAAGAGTCTATCTGCTCTAATGGGCACAAGGGGGTGGAGGTGACTGCCAGCACCCTTCGTCTGCCTTTGTTGTGCAAATGTCCCTTGCGACTGTGGCAGAGTTGCTGGACTCTTATTGGACAGTCGGTTTGAATTGTAAAGGGCATTACTCTGATCATTGGATCTGAGTCTGGCAGACTTTGAACTGAGACTCAGCACATGGGCGGTTACACAGAAAGAACTGTGGAAACTGTGGAAGCACTGATGACTGAGAGATGTGGCAGTTAAGCCTTGGGAAAATATGCCCTTTGTGTTTGTGCAGGAGAGAGAACAGACCTCCTCTTTTTCCTCATTGTATCAAATTCTAAACTTGGAATTTTGAGCCCCTCAGCAGCTCAAGTTTGGTGCTCTTGTAACAATGAGCAAAACTTTTAAAATGTACATTTCTTTTAAAATAAACCCACAACGAATTAAACAAGTAATATTGTTTTAACATACATTTCGTGTCACATAAGTAATGCAGATTATTTTTTAGAGCTGAAATCGCACGTGGTATATTTCAGGCATGTAATGTTGAACTGTGGAATTAAAAAAAACTTTAAGGAACAAACGCATTACTGGAAAACAGTTTGAATGAATGAATAAATAGAGATCATGATTTAAGAACATTAACTGTTTGTCAGAGTTATTTGTCATGTCTGTGTCTACGCGAGTCTCCGTCGGTCCATTCCGAAACATCCGCACCGGTTTTTGCTGGTGCACCTCTCGGCTCCGGTTGATTCACCAGTCCGGAGTTTTTGAATGAGAGCGGAGACTTACAGTCAAACAGTAAACACTGCTTTACATGATCTGGCCTTAGGAAGGAGATCCTTGGAAACGCTGTGGCCCCATGTAGAAGAAACAACCCACGTTTCAATGAAGAAGTCGCTATTTTTGTAACCAAAGCGGAATATTATCCACACTAAAAGACAGAGAAACTTAAGTAAGTAATTTGTCTCTGTTCTTTGTTGAGAGCAGGTGCACGTTTGGACAACACCGGGCAAAGTAGTTTTACTTTTATTCTCCTCTTTTATCTATACTTTGTTTGATCTGCAGAAACATTTTAAACATTCTCCAGACCAAACTTTAGAGAGTTTGAACAGCATGCGGGCACATTTCAACATATGTAACTATATTTGATAGCGGTGTCACGTTGTATTTTCATAATTCACATCGTGTTTTTATTAAGAAAGGAAACGGTTCAGTCTGTCTAGTACAGGTCTGACAAATGATATCGTGACATTACAACTGAAAGAATGACAAGGTAACGCTTAAAGATGATCAGGTTGTTTTAAGCTACAGTGGAGGAGATGCAAAATATTTAGAAAGTACAACATTCAAACACGTGGTGGCAGAGTGCACCAACTGCAGGTTAATTGATCTGGATACGTGCTGGGCCTGAACTTATATATAGGCTATATATAGATTTATAGGCTATATAATTAATAGATTAAATACATGTCCCACCAATATTTTGATCCCCCAAATCTTGAATACAGTATGTGATTATATCCTCAAACTGAAATTACCTGCAATGTTTACATGACTTGTGTTTGGATCTACATGATGTTTCATAATCATATTATAGGTAAATAAGTATGTAATCACTTTGCCCACACAGTAACCTTTTCGTTAGCAGTTAGCAGGGATAAATGTTGTTGTTGTTACTTCAATTCAAAGTGTGTGCAAATTTGTGTGTTGAAATGTGCGGGGTAAAAATGACTCCAGTGTTTGGAAGCTTGTGTATGGAAGTGGAAAACCAATGAATTATTTAGCCTTTATTATCCGGGAACAGAAGACGTGTTAACTGTATTCTGTGTGGTCTCAGTGTGGCTGCAGAAAAGTTAGTCCTTTGAGGCCTTATGAAACAGATCTTGGTGTCTTATCGCTTTTTCTGGGTCATGAGCCCAACAATGTCCCTGCCACTCCTACTTAGCTCAGCAAAAGCCAAGAATGTTTTAGACTAGATCTTTCAGACTAAAATTTTGTTCTCCACAAAATCTGGCAAATATAACAGTGCCCCTCTCTATTCTAGCATTGTTGTGAGAGAATGATCATAATCATATAAGAGATTCTTTATACAGTTAACCTTCTGAGAATTCAATGCATAATAGAAGTGAAGTGGGATGTTTTGGTGGGTGGGTCCGTGGGGGGTCAACAAATGGGAAATGAAAAAAAAATGGAAAAAAAGATCTGTGTATGAGAAATGATGAGAAACAAGCACATTAACTCATGCTATAGTGTCACAATGCTAAATATCAGCATTATGTATATAAACACAAACAAATACAGAATCATGAGTGATTAAATTTAATGACCTGTGCTCTGCTGTTGTGTGTTCGGCAGAAAGAATGAGAGAGGCAGACAGTCCACTCCTAATGGAAAGTGTCTTTACAGTGTGAGGGGGTTTGAGGGTCAAGGGGTTAGTCCCTCCCCCACATTTAAATCTATTTTAAGTGCTGTCACCCCAATCCCTGGTGCTTATGAATTGATTTATGAATGACTGTTCTTTGCTCTAATATAATTACTTACATAAAACTCACAATGGATGGAGGCCTAAATTTAGTCTGATTCTTGTCCCTAGTCTGTACTTTGTATTGATAGTTAATTTCTATATTAGTGTTTGTCAGTAAACAATTTTTATTTGTGTATTTAGAGATACTTTTTAAAATATCTAATACTGTTGGAGGCACTGGCTGATAGATGATTTGTTGACAGACAGATCTGTACTATGTGGTTACTTTGGTATCAGTAATGCATTATCAGTAAAGCAACAAAATTGGAAGTCCAGTGCTGAATGAAATGGAAACATGACATGGAGGCATTCACTGCTCTTGAATTAAATTCTTCTAAAAATATATAATAAAAAAAGGAAAAAGATTTTTCACATACGCTGTGGCATCTATTAATAAAAGCTGGTGGTCTGAATATTTTGCCAGTAAGCAATTTCTTTTGAAGGGTTCAAGCAACTGCTATGGATTTGAATGGGAATGCTAATGGGTTGCTTCCGTCAGTTTCATATAGATGGATATAGACATATAGCTCATATAGCTCATCATTCAGTCGGTGAAGGTCACATGACCTACTGCCTGATACAGTTAGATATAGATATTGCAGTTGAGTTTGAATGTCTGTTAGCGACTCTACAGCAGTTAAACTTGCTAGACACTGACCATTGTCCATCAAGTGAGTTCACAGATAAGATAAGAGTCCAACAGTATTAATTTCTCCCATTCACTGTTGCAGAGCTCTTGCATGCATATCCTATAATTTTCTAAATTTCTGAAACAAAATCTAGAAACACAGGCCTTACATAATCTTGGAAAGCTATATTTTTGCACCTAATAACGATACCCCACCAAACCAGATTATGTTCCCGGGGGCAGATGGGACTTTCTTATGACAGTACAAACAGCATGGTTTATTGAAAAGCCAAGTGCTCACATTACCCCACTCTGACACTGTAATCATTCTCAATTTTCCCTCTCTGTGTGGATAATGCCTGCTCAGAGGGGCTGCATGCCTCTTATCCTATAGCTAATGTGCCCCACAGTCACGGAAATACATTTTTCAGGCACGTGTGACAGCTTTTGATTACCCTCACATTTATATTCCAGCTGCTCTGACACTAAATGACAAAACGGGAAATGAGAGAATCTAGAAAGGCTAAATGCATAGAGGATTTCATGTTTCAGGTTTTTAAGCGTGGTAATAATTTTAAACAGGCCTCATGGATTGACTTTAGAACATGTTGCACTTCACAATTTTATACCTAGTCGTTTAAATTAAAGACTGCTTTGTCAAGATTTGTTTTAAATCATGGCTGTGTGGTTCAGTTTAAGTCATTACTACTAAGAACAGACTCAAAAAAACAAATCTTTGTGAAATGGTTTTCATACTAAGATAATGATGTTTACTGTACCATACACCTAAGTATGACCTAATACAGAATCTGTGGACATTATTAGCGTTATTGCTAAATACGATTTGGCTGGATTTCAAACAGTAAGGATTTATATGTGCTCAAGTCAGTTGTCAACAGGTTCCACTACATTTAGTGGAGGACATTTTTAAAATGTAAATTTAAAATGTATAGCCAATTCTGTCCACACACATCAGGAATGTTTTAAAATTGGTATTCTTCCAGAATTTAACCTTTATCTCCTTTATACCACAGCACCTTTTCCCTGCAGCACCTGTTGTGTGTTAGTTTCCTGGTGATTTATTAGAAGATCCTGAGAAAGAACTTTCCGGAAAAAGCAGGACCCTCGTCAGTTTCTGCTCGTTTCAGGAAATCAGTGCAGACAGAGGTCACAGGGTCAAACATTTGTGTGTGTGTGTGACTGGCTTTGCTAGGGAAATGTGGGAATTTTAAGTAATAACTTACATCTTTGAGCAGTAATTTATCTATTTGGGTTTTAATCTAGCATTTTTAGCACCCTGTTCATAAATTATTTATAGCCAAGTTAGATTTTGTTGTACTAACTTAATTTTTTGGCTTTAATGACTTTAGTAGAGGCTTAGAATGAGAAAGGTTGAACGAATTTGAACTTGTCATGTGGATTGTACATCTCATTTATTTAGTGGTGAAGATTGCATAAGGTCATGGCCTTCTGAGGAATATAATGAATATAATTAATTATACAGCTGTCAGGTGAAAAGGTCCTTGTTATTTTGAATGTAATTTCAAGTGCAATAATTTAAACGAGTCTTAGAAAAAATCTTGAAGAACAGAGACAGAAAACTGCATGTCACAACAACAATGTGTATTAGATGTTGGTGTGTTTTAAACTTGGGCACCTTTTATTCTTTCCGCTTATATCTCCAGTACAATTTCTATTGTAACCCCATCAGTACAATCAGGGTTGTAACTGTAGGTCTGCACCTGTCATTTCCAATCAGAGATCACTTTGTCTGATGAAACATGCAATGCTTGTGTGAGCAATCAGGCTTAGCACAGGCTTGAACATTCATCAATAGCTCTCATATCACATGGATAAAAAAACACCAATTTGATAAATGTAATGTACAGTCACAAAACATGCCTTATTTTCCAAATCTGAAATGCATCACACAGTTTTAACATTTAATGTTGAACGCTGTTTGATGTGTCATTTATTAACATCTTTTGTTTTCTCCACTACAGATATTCCACTCTCCATCATTCCTGGATCTCATCATGAGCTACAGGAAGATGGACAAGCATGGAAGTCCAAAGTATTGCCGTCATTTTCTGGCCGACAACAGCATCTTCCATGGTAGGTCTTTGCCGTTTGGATGATGGATATCATAATACAGTATCGTTATACAGACCTTTCACTGTAATATCAGGACTAGGCTTTTTTCTCCTAAAAATATTATGCCTTTCCAAATCATAGGAAATGTAGTGGTGGGTCTTTGGTCATTCAATCTCATGCAATGACTGTCAATTAAAAGAAAATGCAATTGGGACTTTTATACACAAGGTGGTGCTGCATTTCACATATTGGGAATAATGTTACAAAGTTCACGTGAGTAGTTGGGAATTGCCACAGCACAGAATGGGCAGGAGACCAATCCTTTCTGACTTGATGACATTTGTTTAAATGGGATAATGTCCCTGTGGCCCTATCACCAAACACCTGACAGCTTGATCTTAAAAGAAATAGTACCACACCACTTATTAGAAATAACAACAGATGGTTTAAGGAATGAAAAGCATGCTTGTATACAAATTGGAGAGACAGAAGCTAAATGGGGAATATTGGTTGATTGATTGGCTATCACATGAACTAGAAGATAAAGCATTCATTGTGAATTAAATTGAATGTTTTCATAAACAATTTTATTAAAATTTCTGCTCCAAGCTGAAGCCATTGATTTAAGAAATGCTGGGCTGGTTGGTGAACCAGCATATTATTTTGCCTAAGCAGTCCTAACATATACAATACTACATATTTTAAAATGTTATATTGACAAAAATGCAATGGTGTGGTGGAATGGTTTGGGTGTTTGTCATTCTGGGAGGGGCATGATGGTTGTGTGGTGGCTGGGCAGCTTGATGTATGATGCCCATCAGCCCTGTGGGCTGCAGCCCGCCTGTCTGTCTGCTCAGAGGGGTTTTGTCTGGTATTTCTAGCATGGCACGCTGGGCTGGCTCACTGCAGTAATTTACCCAGATTGTTTAATAAAAGAGGTAAATAAAAGGTCTCCACCATGATAGAAAAACAATTGTTCATAAGTGTCTGTTTGCTCATGTGTCGATGTGTAAATCGATAAGATGATAGGTGAGTAGGTGGGTTGACTCCCCAAAAAATGCCTGGCGAGCCCAATTTGATATCTTTAAGAACACCTGCAAACACACTTCCATGTCACACAAAACCCATGAACAGAGCAAGATGTCCAACATTGTCCTGACCTAAGAGATTTCTCAGACAGTATTGATCACATCAGTCTCAATTCAAACCGCCTGACAGCCCACCTGGGATACACTTCGATCTATTCTTGGGACCCTAAGGTTCAATTGGTTATTTTAGATGGTTGTCAGTTTGGAGCAGTGTTTCTTTTAATACATTCAGCTCTTTGGAGCAGTAACGAACGCACAACATGGAGATTAGAAGCATATCTGGCTTATTTGCATGCTATGAATATGGTTCCCTCTAAGGAACTGGCAACATCTTACCCAGACTTACTCATATTTTATAAGGCTTATTTTCTGACTGTTACTGATGTGGCGTGATGGATGAGCGTGACAAAGGCTGCACAGAGAACTGCTTGCCAATTAAAATAACTGCAGATTTTGCCTCTGATGGAATCCAAAGTGTAAATATGTTTTAACGGAATAACCTGCCTACAATCTTAACCAGTGATTTTTAGTTGGTCAGAAAGTAAGACACACCTTTAATAACTGCAAGGTAGTCTACTGATCAGTATGTAGAAGCTCTTTAAGGAATGTTTTGGAAAGCTCTGTAAAGAAAGTTTGAAAAAATAAGAATTCTGTTTTATCTTGTACTTACCCTTAGGTTCCACACCAGATGTTACAGTTTTGATTATGTGCAAAAGAGATTTCAGAGCAGTGGTGGAAGGGTGGAAATAAACTTCAATCATTTTTGTAGAACCAAAGGTATTGGATGCCTTCACAAGGCTTAGGGCAAAAAAAATAGTTGTAGGGATTACTGTAGGATGTTTTTTGTACTTTTTGGACCTTGACAGCCCCTAGTCACTTGTTTTTGCAAGGATGTAACTAAAAGTTCAATACATGTCCTTTTGTGTTTCACAGAATAAAATGTCTGATGGTTTTGGAATGGCATGAGGGTAACTGATAGGAGAATTCATTTTTAGGTGAACTTTTCTAATGTAAAGGATATTTGCCCTGGCCAGTCAAGCAATCCTTTTTTACAAAAATGTTTATACATAACATCTCACTTTTTTGGAAAGCACACTGTCACCATTCAAACGTTCCCCTGTATATAGATGAATGAAAAAATACATTATGGCATATTAATCTTTTAGAAACCTTCCGTTTAACTCTAATAGTTGACGCGCATGGCAACGAGCAATCCGTAATCATGTGATGAGAAAGTTCATTCATTATTACAGAAACGTTGGTTAAATCTAATCCGGATGGTGTTTTAATCACTTTGCTTTCAAATACCAAACAACACATCAGTATTTGCATTAGGATAACGACTTCTATGAATTGCATTTCTCTGACGGAGAACAACAAGGTCCAACTAAAACCGAGACACATGCGCATCTCTCCACATTTGACTCTACAGGTGATATTTAAGAGAACGTTAGGAAAGTAATTCCCTCTCTTTTAAGTATCCAGACAAATGTTTCAGATGACCATCGACTCGCTTTTAATTTAAAGAACGAAAGGCGTTGATGTGATGTTGTGTTGCCCTTTACGCTTTCGGACCCCTTAATCACTTTAATAACACCCACCTCCTGGTGAATCCCCCCTCCCGCCCGCATGTGAATGTGTGGAGAAAGAAGCGCAGATATGCCTCGCGCAGAGATCGAAGTCATCGGCGTCTCCAAAATGAGCCGAAAAAAGACGCGCGCGCTGCGCTAAGCCAGAGGTCTTTTCCGCGCGCCTTGGTTGCATAAATCAATATGGATTTTTTTAACGACTTATTTAATGTATACAGCCAGAAACTGTTTATTAAAATGTAACCAATTTATTTGCATCCTCCTGCGTTCCAGTTCCTGAAGAAGAAGGTGATATAGGTATATGGAAGAGTGCAGTGACACCTGCATTCCTAAGCGCGTATCGTTTTTACTGTTATACTGGACCTTAATGCGGTGTTTACCCATTATTAACTACAATGGCGGAGCTGGAAGTTTCGAAAAATATCACTTTTGAGAAGGGTGAGTCA
>JAZGTK010003248.1:0-28063 GCA_036877625.1 Ambastaia sidthimunki | reverse complement strand
TGTAACTATACCGTCTGCAGGGTTTCTGTAGCATAATGTCTATAATAAGTTCAGTAATGGTGTTTATATACGTTGTTATTCTCAGCATTGAAGTCTTTACAGGGGAAGTTTGTTGTATGACGTCATGAGTGCGTCACGCTGCTGTTGGGTGACGTTGTGTTTGACGTTCTCTTGCAGGGCAGTTTGACTCAAAATCTCTTTATTTTTTATTTTCAGGTGCAATTTGATTCCTGTTCACAAGAGTTTGACTAAGATGAAAAGCACCAGTAAGACTGGAATGTTTTAAACCAAACCTACATTTTTGGGCTGGTTATAATGGAGTTATTAATCAGGGAAGTTTTTAGCACATCCGTTTTAAAGCACTTTGCACATGATAAATGTTTGTATTTTTAACTAATGATTACAGGAGTGTAACTTTAAAACATGTGATTTTATGCTTTTTTCATCTTTATCAAATAAACAAACATTTCAAAGTTATTTACAAGGTTTAATATTATTTATTATATTATAAACTTTTTATTAATTATAATACATCTCTATGACAGAAGTGATTTCCTGTAGCATCACATTTTCACACTTTGCACATGTGTAAAATGTGAAGTACTCATGTTTATTATCTATAAATATACAAAAATCACATTAAAATATAAAACACTACACAAAATATTATGTTTATGAAATACAAACTTGAAAATAAAACCGTTCTTGAAACTTAATTCTCTCTCGAAACGTAATTTCTCTTAATTCTGGCTTTGGATTAGTGTATAAATGGCTTTTGTTTTTAATGATATGCAAACATTACCAGTCATATGCGATTGCATTTAAACTGCTATGTGAATAAACGCGTTACAAACTCTGCAGACTTATTGGGATCAAAGTCTTTTTGGCTGTAAAGAGCCACGACCCTGAACAACCAGTTCAGCTGAAGCCGTCACACCCTAGTTTCCATTTTATAACTCTCCAATGACACGAGATGATCTCATGTTTACAGAGTCCAGTTATAAATATAACAGCAAAACCTGAAGTCTGAATGATCAAATAACTGAATGGTTTTAAACATATAATGTAGTCAAGAAAACCTGCCAGCCCAACTATAATATAACAGGGTTTAAAGACACACCCTGTTACCTTGTATGTGGATATTTGAGCCAGTAATAGTTTACAGTTACATTGGATGGAGAATAAGAGAGTAAGATGAGATAACCACTGGAAACATGTCATGGAAATCTTTTGTGGAATAAACTGTTGTTTGGTACTGACTTGCTTACGTTTCCCTGAAAATGTTTTAAAATACAAATCGATTGTTTTTTTTTTCCTTGATGTAACTAAAACTTTCATTGTAAAAACTGTTTTAATATTTGGAATCAGATAAGAGCTCATAGCCGAACGTTACCTTTAGCCAGCGTTGTTTTTAAGGTTTCTGCATAACAAATGCATTAAGAATTAAGGTTTGTATTACTAATTTATTATTGTTGTGAAGAATTCAGACAACCTGTACAACAAGCAGAACAGGATGAACAAGACAGTCCCCTAGGTCAAGTTTCCCATCAACAGCTGATGTGAGGAGATAACCCACTAACCCAGCTGTCTGTCTCACACCTTCAAATGAAATAATCTGTCTGTCTTTCTGTAACTTCCTAATAAATGTGTTAGTGTCGTGTTTAATTAAAAATCATATGCAGCTACACGATTAATGTATTAGAACTCTCCAAATCCTTCATAATGTAGAGGTGGGAATATACAAGCACACTGAAAATACTTCTGTCCTTACAGTCCTGTAGTTATCAAAGATCACGTCACACCCTTCTGTTTAACCACTGCAATTAGCTTTTGTAATGGCAAAACAATTACTTTATCAGAAAAACACACAAGCATACGCCAGTCTGAAAAGATAAACGTAACAGATTTGCAATCATTTCTATCACTGGAGTAAGAGATGTGGCAAACACTTCTTTCAGAGTGTTCTTTAACTTTCCAAAGAGAGTCAACAAAGGAGTGTTTTACAATAGTGACTTTACTGTTGCTTTACACTCGTCCCCGACACGCATTACTGTCGACACTGTATCTCCCCAAAGTCACACTATTAATATTCTAATCACATGACAGTTCATAACAAATCTAGGTTGTTTTTTCTCATTTGGACGTCTGAAGTTTTTGCTTCAGAAAGCAGGACGGTTTCTTTTTACCATTTTAACATTTCCCCCTTCCAACTTACAGTCGGCTTGAATATTAGTATGCCACAAATAAAACACAAAACCCTTGACTGACTTACCAGTAATGAGTCTAATTTTTTACAAACATAATACAGTATGTCCCTACAGTACAGTGCCACCTACAAGCACACTGGTGAATTCACAGCCTCTGGTGATTTCCTACAGCCTCGTGAGAAACACAAATCAGCATTAGCAGCGGTCAAAAATACAGAACAGAAATGGAGTTTAATTTAATTTATAAAAAAATGCAGATACCCACTGAAGCTGAACAAACATCTACCACTTATTTTTCCTTGTGGAACATGTACTGTCTGTGTAGACTTTCAGTTGTTTGAACAGAATAAAATAATATTAACAGGCAAAAAGACAACTTTAACAGAAAGATAAACACAGCCAACGACATACTGAATATAAAGAGAAATAAAACAATGGGGAGGAAAGTAATAAAGTAAGTGCAGTAATGATCCCGATTGTATAAAATATAATTTTGCTTTTATCGTTTCATCATCTGCAGTTCAGGAAAACTAATCCGGTACAGCACATTTTCTCAACACGTTCATGCAAACTGATATTTTAACAAAGTACAAATGGAAATATTTTTTATCTCATAGGTTATTGGTTAAAATATGAAGAGGACGTGAGTAAACATCATTTTGATTCATGTAATAACAAATAACTCAATAGTGTTTCTTTGTTGAAAAAAATGAAAACTACATTCATTTCCATGACCACGAGTCCACGTCTTTTAAAAAATAAAAAACCTTGTAAAAATAAAAAAAAATTACAAAAACAAAATCCCAAATGACTTCACTTCAGCACTGTTTTTAAGTATTTGTGCCTCAGAAAACAAACACACAAATAAGATTGTAAGATACACACGTACGACAAAATACTGCATATCTACTGAAGACTGCATTAGGTGGACATGGTAGCTGCCATGATACAGGAAACTCCTCACATAAAACTTCTCCATTGATGAATATTAAGCTGAAATGAGTACGTTCACATTTGTAAGAGCTAATCCGTCTTAAATGTTTTTGGCAAGTCCATGTTTGACCTCTCTGAATATTGTGTCTTCAGATTAATGCATATGTTCAAGACCTCTGACGGGGAAAGAAGGGAAAAGTGGACACATTTGAAACACGTTTATGTTACATATATTTATATACGTCATTGGCCGGCTGTTTGTTCAGATAACACAAAGGGGTTGTCTATTTGCCCATACACCATTCACTTCCAGCCCAGAGGTGCTACTGATGGAGACCTTCTCTGCTGGGTTACACCCATGCAAGATCTAAAACACATTTCTTAACTTCAAGTAGGCTATATTAATATATGTGTACATATATCTGTGAGTATTAATCTATTCATGTAAAAGGCCCTCTGCAGCATTCCTTCAGAGTTTTAAATGTCATCTACTCATCTCTTCTCCTCCACATTGTGTTCTCATCTCTCACAGCTATCTCAGTTTTAATGGTGACACCACTCCAAAATCCTCTGACGTTTCAGCTCACCTCACCATTTGGCACCTTGGGTTCAGAGACAGGTGATGTGGGTATAGCGGGTGAGGAGAAACAAAAAAAAGGGTTGAGGTCAAAGGTCATGACATGGCTGCTCTAATCGGTGGTGGTGTGCTTGTCTCTCTCTGCTGTGATGGGAGCAGCGTCTCCTCCCTCCTCCATCTTGACTCGTTTGTTGTCGGGCTGCTCCGCCTGCTCTCCGTTCTGTCGTTTGGTGGGCAGGGATGCGGAGGCTGAGGCGTGAGTGGCCAGCATATGCAGAGGACTCACTGATGTGTGTGACAGGGTGACATTACGTTAGCTGAAATATCTCAGACATTTTAAACTCATTCAGAATCTGATTACATTAAGAATTTAATAATTCTAAAAACGTGATGTTAATAATTAAAATGACGCAAAGTTAAAGTGCAAAAATCGGAAACATTAGCACCGCTCATGTCCTCACCTGTGTTTCCTGATCCCTGGAGAGCAGCAACCACGTGGGTCCCGTTCTGTGTGATTGCTTTGACAGGGAGCTGATGCTGGCCTAACGGTGCTTGTTGCACTATAGTGACTGTCTGTATGGGAGCGGACTGAGATGTTTGAAGGATTCGGCTCGTTCCGCCTATAGAAGCAGCTGTAACAGCCACCGGCTCCACTTTCACTGAGACAAAATGACACAATATTAAATCAGAATAAAAACCACCAGATTTTACTCCAAATTCTAGATGTTTTCTCATCCTCACCTTTGACCTCCTGGTGCTCTCCGTTCTCACGCCGCTCAGCTTTCAGGGTCACGGACTGAGTCTGGGCCTCTACCGCATGCGCGTTGGTTGTAGAGATGCCGGTTACCGTGGCAACAGAAACTGCAGGGATCTGGTGCACCACGTGGACTGTCTGCATGACAGGCTGCTGAGATGTGACAGTGGACACTGGTGTGGCTACGGCGTAGGTCACAGGTTTGATGCTCTGCGGGAGCTGATGCTGGACTGTGATGAGAACAGGCTGGGCGTTGAGGGGAGAACCTGCACAGGAAACACGGTCTTAAAAATGCACTGAGCTCAAGAGAACCGCTGAACACTCCCTGCTCTGAACAAAGCTGAGCTGTATTACAAAATAAACAGTGCATGACTGTGAAAGAGTTTGCCAAGCGCTCCAATTTCTCTTTGTTACATTATGTTGTTGTGTTTATGTACTTTATCAAACAACAAGCATTTTAAATGGCCAACATGCTTTATGATGCGTTCAAGTTACATTGAAAATATTCTATTAATAATCTGAATGCACATGAATGTCGTGATTATGGAAACTCAGGATTTCTGTGAGAGTTTATGAGTTGGGGGCATGTCAGTGAGACAACATGACACAAGCAATGAATGCAACATGAATATTTCATATCTGCTAATGATCTTACCTGGTGCATTTTGTGCAAAGCAGGTTTCTTGTATGACAGCTAGTTTAGTCTGGACGGCAGGAGCGGGCTCTGGTTCCACAGGAACAGGTGAGCCTTCCCTTGATAAGCTATCTGGTGTCTGTACACCACTGGAGTGGGCCGACAGCGCCCCTGTGTGGTTAGGTGATGCGGGCGCACTCCTGAAAGCCAAAAAAAACTACATGAACAAACTCTAGAACAAAATTATACTTTTAATTCATTGGGGTTATACTTTTAATTCATTATTTCAAAGGTGCACTATGCAGCATTTCCCAAAACACACAAATAAACCTTCTCAATCATAACTTACGATGCACTAAAATTGTGTTCTGGTGTGTGTGTGTGTCTCCAGAAACACTGTCCTCTGCCTATATTCTCTTATTTTGTATTGTTTTGGTGTGTTCAGAACATTTCTGGGAGGCAACTTTTGTTATTGGCTGGGGGCTACACACCCACTGACCAATGCCTGAATGAAGGGCAGGGGGCGTGTACTTCTGGCCATGTGCCACCCAAGAGGAGGGGCCAAGACTGAATGTTGTTTACAAACAGTAACATGAGAAATGAAAATACTGCATAGTTCACCTTTAAGACATTATTTTTAAATCAGCAATGATCTGCTAAAAAAAATGTGACGCAGAGCTTAAAAATGAACAAAAAAACAAATCTTAACATCAAATTTTTCTGTTTAAAATTCTGGTTCTGAAAGTATTTTGAGCACAAACAGAGCCAGTGCAATTCACAAATATTTGACCAACTGATGAGCACATCACAAACACAATTTTAATTCTGTTCAGGCCTCAGAATCCTCACGCTTCTGTGAGAACCACACATAAGTTGTATGAAGGTTGGCTGGCACTTTACATTAGTAAACGAGACATGTTTAATTAACACCAAGCAGAAAACAAGGGACACCTTCTGTGAAGACATTTAAAGAATTGCACATGAGCCTGCTAGAATTTACCTTGAGGACAGCGGGCCGAGTGGGGTCCTGAAACAGGGCACACCGCGTGGCCTGCGCTTGCGGAAAGCTTGTTCAATGAGCTTGCCCTCAGACGAGGGGTCTATCCTCCAGAAAGAGCCTTTACCCGGCTCCTCCTGTGATCTGGGTACTTTGATAAAATAGCGGTTTAACGACAAATTATGGCGAATTGAGTTCTGGAAAAAAACAACAAAACGTTAGTTTAATATTGTACAAGCACTGTGCACATCTGCTTATAGAAGGAGAATTTAAGGTCATTGCAACTGTTATGTGCGTCACCCCCACCCGTGCATGTTTACAGAGGTCATATTATACATAATATATATAATATACATTAAATATACAGATATAATAAATAAAGACTGCCGCTTAGGAATAAACTGTGAGTCTTCTGTGACGGCACCTTTAAGGAAGCCCCCCCCTCACGTGTGTAATGAGCAACAGCTCTAAATGCTGTCTGTTGTCAAAAATAGCTTTAAAATGCTTCATCTCTGTAAGAGTCTCTTTGCAGTGTCTCCATCAGACAGTGACAGATCACAAAACAACACTTAGAAATGTTGTGTAAAAACTGATCAGACTGATAATATCAGGGACACTGTTAAAAATAAACTTCAACAGCTCATTTCTAATATTGGGATCTTTCAGAAGAACATTCAAAGTGCTGGATGCTACACACAGCTTTTCTTCTACACATTTACACTTCTCATACATACACCTGACAGAACCAAGTTTCTCATCACCCAATAAACACTGACATGTAACTGTGGACCTCAGCATGATCATCAAATACACGAACAGCTGTGTTTAACATTTTACATTGGTTTAAATCTATTCAGTAGAGCGCTAAAATGTATTTTTAAAAGTCAGTGCAGAAAAGTCCACAGAACTCATCTGGGCCTAATCTTGAGCCATGAGGTTCATCACAACCAAACACAAACACACTGCAGAAAGACTAAATACATAAACACACGGTAAAACTGACTTATGACTCAACAGAGAAGACTGACACTCACTTGCCAGCCCTTGTCTGCTGTCCGGTAATATGGATAATTTTTAGTAATGTGGGTATAGATTCCATTCAGTGTTAGTTGCTTGTCTGGGGCCATTGTGATCGCTTGGACGATAAGCTGAGCGTACGAGTAAGGAGGCTTAGAGTCATCCTGTTCAAAACAAAAGATCAGTACAAGAGGTTACTGCATTTTAAACATAACAAATCTGCATCAAATAGAGCCAGACTCTGAACAGGACAGCATTACTCATTCACATCAGCAACACGTCACCGGCTGGACTGAACTGTGCATTATTAAATGTTTCGTACTTTTGGACTGTCTCCTCCAGAAGCTTCCTTGTCATTTTCAGACTGAGAGTTTTCATTGATGAGATCAGCGGTGAGGCCACGCCCCATCTTATAACTGGACAGCCCCGCCCCTCTGGGACTAGATGGACACGAGTTGGCAGCGCTGAAGAAAATCGACAAAGATGTTTTAGAAATGTCCATGTGGAAATAAATGAAGAATGATGCTTTACAAACACCAGACTATGAGCTTACCTGATTGTACCTGTTGGGGATGGAAGGGGGCTCATGAGGTGGGCAATGTTGTCTGGAATGTTGATCGTGAGCGGTGAAATCTGGGGCTGGACGGCTTTCACTGGAGATTCCGGAGCATTCCTGCGGTCTCTCTTATCATTGGACAGAGCGGTGAATGTGATTTTGATATTTGTGCTAGGAAATCGAAAAGTGCACCTACCAAAGACAAGAAACATGACAAATTATCACTTACTGTATTTTGAAATACAATTTGTATTTGCATAATAGCTAGCAAGTAGACTGCCAGACACAGAACACAAGACCTGGTTTATATATGGACACCAGCATGACCTGATTACACGACAGATATATATATTTAACATTTTCAGAGACATATCTGAAGCTCTGCCTACACTCAACACAACGAGCTCACTGTGTGCTCTCCCTACAGTCTTCATGTGTCTGGCCTGCAGTTGCATCACACATGCAGCATGCGTGTAATGTATTTGGCAGTGCAGTGCTCAACTCAATCTTTATGACTTAACTCCAGCTGTGCTTTATTTGACACAAATCTGTTCTTTTGCACCAATAGCGCAAACAATCGGCGCATATCCTTTCTGAAGGAAAAAACACGAATTAACACACCACCATTCATGCCCACAATGTAACGACAGCTTCCAACAAAGCAAATGGCTTTGAAGGTTAAATGCGTGATCGCATATATAGCTATAGTTTGTTTAAAAAACTTAATTTGTTTAATGAATCCCCCTTATCACCCCTTCCAATGCTCATTTCATTATTGGGTGGGGGGCAGCACGCTTCAGATTTGATCCCTTTGCAGTTTGGAGTGAGGGGAACGCATGCACGCTGCGTTTGTTGTGTAAACAGACTGATGTGAGCGGTTAGCGTGTGTGCTAATCAGAGGCTGCAGCGCTAACATGCGACACGACACGCTTGTCATAATCAACACGTGCTGCTCCGCGAAACAAAACAAACGCAGCGCACGATCTCAGCAAACGCCTCGACGCAGCAGACACTTCCACCAGACGAGCTTACATGCGGGGAAGCTGGAGAGGAGGAGCCCCTCGTCTTTGAAACACCCCGTCCACGAACACCCCGTTTTTGCCGAGGCATCGAAGGTAGAAATCGCCGCCGCCCGCTCCGTCCTCGCCGGCGGAGAAGATCTCAAGGTGCCTCCGTGAAATGAAGCTGGAGTGGCCCATGCTCACGTCCACGGAGCCCTGCGACGAGTTCCGGCCGATGGTGACCGAGCGCTTCTTCATCAGATACTCGAACTCTCGGCCCTCGAGCCGGGCGACAACCGACCCTGACATCCCGCTCACCGCCATCTTTCTGCAACTGTTTCTCCTGACGTTAATTTGAGACAATCAGAATGAAATAACCGACGACTGTTGATCAGTCGGGAGGCTCGGATGATAAATTTAGTGGGGGGATCGAATCAGGATGATGAGAAATAAATACGAAGGAACGTGTCAGTCGGGACAGCGGCTCCAACCCGCAGCCGCCACAGAGAGAATGAGAAACCGATCAACTCTACCAAACACCCGAGGAGGCGGGGCTGCGGTGAGTGACCGGGCGCCTGACCAATGATGAAACGGATAATACGAGCGACAAACGTAATCCACCAATCAGCAATCAGGAGTGCGGGTTGTAGTTGTATAGTTGGGTTGCACCGCGTGCTGGCTGACACGCATGTAATTGGTGTGTTGTAAGAGACGGATTGGCGACGAGGAGTTTGGACAGTGATACTGATGACAGACGCTGTGTTGGGGTCGCATGTTTTCAAATAAATCAAACAGCTGAATGTATGTTATTGATGCTGCAATGATCAGCTAACCTCCATTTGATTTTGGTGGCCTTGGTAATGCTTGTATGATGTCATTCAACATCCTGTAAGATTCCCCCACCTTAATCCCCCACTACACCATTTACTCTGTTCTACATTAAAACCACGTGTCCTCTTTGAAATGATGCTGGTATGTTGCATTGAGGACTACAGTTAAATTGTTGTGCAGTTTTATTAAAATAAAATGTAAAATCAATTAATGATTTTAATGTTTTCAGCCATTCTTCATTTTTCTGACTCTTTATTCACAGATCTGCATGTGTGCAAAATATATATATAAATATGCAACACTGCATGGGCAAAAATGACCACAAATTGCATGATCATAAACAAAGATACTCACACATGCCCTGAGAGAACAACTATTCTTAATTCACGCAGGTATGGTTTGCAGTACTATCAGAACTGCGGGTGTAGTGGTGCATCCATAGTGTCAGTCTGAGATACCAAAAACAAAGCTGAACCATTTTTTAATTTTACAATCTTTTAATTTATCATATGATGCTGAAATCTGTGGGCATCCTCACAGTCACAACATGTCATATATCATCGTCATATATTCTCAAAATTAAAGCAAAATCACTTACACATTATTAATGACAAAAGCATCGATTGAGTAACAAAATAGCTTATAGATACATTTCAAATAACGGTTATCATTAAGACATTAAGAAACTTAAGAATACTACATAATCAGGTGATAAGACCGGGCACTTATAACTGCAGTGCATTAGTCTTCAAAAATCAGTGTTACTAATACTACAGCTGTAGAGTAAAAACAAATCAGTCAGTTTAATGTGTTAATTTACAATCAAGTGTAAGTAGTTTACATCCGAAGCGTTGCTTACATTTAACCTTGTCAGGTCTCAATGCAGTTATTCTCGAATAGTTCTGCCATGGGAACGTTGCTTGTTTTATTTGAAACAATAATTATCATAAATGTGGATTATATATGACAAATTCAAAAGTCCCCCTTCAGGCCTTTAATGTTGAGCATATCTTTTGTGTTTCTGAGCACAGTGGCTTAAGTTAAACAATTACAGAGCACTGAAAAGATGTTTCTCTTAAATTCCAAAAAATACTTACAAAAAGAAAACTGCAACACATGAAAGAGCCACATTTACACTATAAAATGATTTTTGTTATACAGGTCTATGTGTAAGTCTATATAGTTACATAATTTTCCCATGTATCTTTTATTCGTACAGCAAGTAAAACAATATTTAACACACTACCAAGTAGTTTGTAAATACATATGTAAGCACATGTATACACCCACCTCTCGTCTTCATTACAGAGACACTCCCTACAGTCGATTAGGTTTCGTTAGTGGACAAAGAAAACACTCTTGCTACCAAGCCAAGGGCATCCAACGCTTAAAAAATCCCATGGAAGACATTTTTAAGAAACAATTGTTCTTTCAAAAAAATAATATCTCCCTTTTCTCACTCCACAGAACTCAGCACTCTGACTGTTCAGTACTACAGTCTGACCGTTCAGTTTTCAGTCATTTCTCTGCTCATTTAAGAACGGTTCTCTAATGGTTTGAATTAAGAGTGTGTTCGTCGTGTTCTTCTGGTCTGTCCTCCAAGTCAGGGACATGGTGATCTCCATAAAAGTGAGTCTGTCATATGAACATCATCTGAGACCTTTGACATCTTTTAACTGGGAGATATAAAAAACTGAAGTAGTGTCAACACTCAGATTTTCTCGTCAGTCATTTCCAGGAACTGAGAATAAACATCTCTCGAGCACTCCCCTTTTTGGTTGAACAGAAACTTGTAGTAGCTGCCATCAGCACAAATAGCTGGAGAGGAAGAGAATGAGTTAGTGAAGGAGGTATTTGAAAGCAATGACTCAACAGTAAACCGTTTAGAATGAACAGTTCCGTCTGACATATGGTCATATTTCAATGTATGCATATAACAGCCTTATATATATATGAATGTTATTTTAACAAATTTTACTCTCCATGAATAAACTGCCCTCACAAAACCACTATGAAATAGCTCATTTTTAACCACATGCTATCAAAACAAACTTCACAGCTTTACCTATAACAGCGTTGGGTTCTGTTCCAAAGGCACACACACACACAGAACCAGATGGAACCTGGAACTTGGAGAAGCTCCATTTGGAGCTGAAGTACTTTGGGAGAAAACTGGCTGATGCCAGGCTGTGGTAGAGCAGTAAATGAGAGACAAAACGGATATAAACACTGTAGACTAAACAACGCTTGCATCAAAATAAGGTAAAAAAAGACCTGGACTGCTTGTTTCTTTTGGGATCCTCTGCAGCGAATATGTGGACTGTTCCATGATCACTTGATACGCAGATAAGAGACGCATCCTGATTGAAATTGATGCTGAAAGACACACTCTGTTGTTAAACACACACATATTGCCATAATGATTCTTACAGAAGTGGGTATTACACATAATAGATTAATAACAGATTACCAGTATATGTTGGCAGTTTGTGAGCCTCTTCTGAGCTCCTGAATCAGATGACCTGCTGACGTGTCAAATATTCTGATCAGAGTCCCCTAAAGAGAACAGATGCCATTATACATTAACATTATACATTAACAAATCACTGACAAATCACACAAAATTTCAGTGGATGTGCTAAAATGATCAATGGCCACATAAACTCACTTTTTCAGATGCTGTTGCTATCCGGGTGCCCTGAAGGTTGAGAGCGATGCAACACAAAGCACCTTCATGGGCAGGAATATCAACCGGTGGTTTCTCTGTGTTGGCCAGATCTACTATCTGAACATGTCCAGAGTGTGTGGCTGGAAATGCTAGCAATGAATTGTTGCTGTTTGGGCACAAGACACACAAACCTGCAGAGATAGTCAGACAGAGGGGTGAAAATAAGGTTAAATATTATTTCTGCAGGTAAATGAATGAATGAATGAATTTTATTCACTATTTTTGTGAACAGGGTGCACGTCTTACCTTTAGGGTTATAGCATGTTTCAAAGACATGCAGCTGATGAGGATTATGCGTAAACGTAAAGACTTTAATCATGGAATCCAAGACCACCACAATTCTGCAACCACAAAACACAGAAAAATACATTTTACCTACAAACTACAGAGGTTAAGGTCAGGCTAACCAAAGGATTACTGCTGTTTATGAGTACTGAAATTCTCTCACACTGGTTCTAAACAAGTGGACCATCTTTAATGTTAAGCCCTGATCAGTTTCATACCTTCAGAATCAAAATCATCAAAAAATGAATGAATACAACTAAAAAACAGAAGAGGATTAATCAAAATACCTGTCACGCCGAAGTTTAACAGCTTTAACCTCAGTAGAAAACTCAATCTCTATCACAGTCTTTTTCTTCAGGTCGTCCCAAATCATCACTGGCATGAAGAAGAGAAACATGAATATATGTTTTTACACATGTACTTTCATGCTATCAATTTGAGGTCATAGTTTTACCTACTGAATTTAAACACTGGTAAATGTACTAAACTTAACATGACCCTAATTATGACTGACATATACTGGTGCTTTATGTGCTACTTTATTTACATATTTAGACAACTGTCAAAGACATTTAGTAACTGCTGTCTCCGAGAAAATTGTACCTTTATTTGGAGGGTACTTGGGTTTTTTTCCTCCTCCAACAAGTGCAAGATAATTACATCTGAAAAGCATCTCCACATGACCAATTCCTCCCTCAAGAAACTCTGAGAGCAAAGAAAACAACTAATGAGGGTCAACAGCTTCAATAAAACAGTACCTGACTGTAACAAAGACACCATAAACTGATCCTGGACGGGGAATAACAAACGGCATTATGTTTGTAAAAGCAGTGTTTGAAATGGTATGGTCTCTGTGTCTATTGTTGCTCTTCTATCTGAAACAAAATCTGCAGATCATTCAAATGCATGCAGGGAGAAATCGATACCACAAATTCATAGCCTAAGAACTTCTGCAAGTACTTAACTTAAATTTTACATTTACATGTATTAATAATAAACAAGATGAAATTTACATATACAGAAATCTGAGGAAGGTACTAACTTTCATAAACTGTATTATTGTAATCTGATGCTAAACATTCGTTTCTGGAGTGATTTTACATTGAGTTTTTATCTAGTATATGTAAAATATTGCTGCTGGGGTTTAACTTTTAGAAATGAGCAGCAATTAGACAGAAAGCAGACTCACCCTGTTTTTCCTTTTCTTTAAGGGGGTCCGTGTTATATACCCTGAATCCATTTTCCATTCCACATGCAAAACATCCTGGTGGAAGAAAAGGAAACCGGCAGTAGAAATGAAGAACTGACATACGGTACAGTCTGAAATTGTTGTACTTGTACATAGTGATTTGCTCCCAAGGACGTACAACACAACCTACAAATACTGTACAATGCAAACAGGAAAAAACAGGGAGGAATGGCTAGTACAGTTTGCTGGATGTCAGTCTGTCTGTTCACTGAGTGCAGAACTGATCCTCACATCCTGTTATCATTCTCAATTCAAGTGCATTAATACCAGCAGGGTCGTGCAAGTGTAAAAATATGTATTTATCTGTGTCATTAAATGCTATTTTAAAAATGCAGATAACTGAGCACACTTAACACTGAGATGATCGCATATTTTATGATGTAGTCACATAACACAAGTATAAAACGATGTAACGTATTAAGTTTATACTAAATCAAAATGCTCAAAACTCTCGTTGCAAGCTTGAAAACCAAACAGTTCTGGAGGTTTTAGCAATGTTAGCCTGACAACCTACCAGTGGATCAGCGACTGTCAGTTTATTTTCTGATTATTTTACGGTAGATTTCTAACAGCGAACATGCAGTTTGTAATCAAATAAAAGGAAAAGAATAAATGACAGGAACGCTGACACCAGCTCTTAAAGTAAAACACTCATGTGATCTCTGTGGCTAACCCGTGTCACAGCTAACAATCGCTTTACAGCAAACCATGAGTTCACAATATTAACAACCCTAACAACTGATTCTTACATCTGCATCAAAACAAACGGGTTTAACTTAAAGAATAAATGACAGCTTGATTCATACAGTCTATGACTTACAGCGGCAGCTAATATATCTGGCAGCTAATAGCTTGTTTTCTGGTTAAAGGTAAAATCTTACCGTGATCCTGGTTAAATCCAGCATATAGTAATCCATTACCGTGAAGGCTGGATGGTAATGAATTCATAGTGGTGGGTGTTATTGGTATAATCGGGAGAAAGTAAAAGCTTAAGTGGGTGACAGCATTCCTCTGGCCGCCTGTGAGGGCTGGAGCTAGCAGGCTAATGCTAATGCTAATGCACGGGGTTGAATGTGAGGATCGTGTCAGTCAGGAAATAAAGTTGGCGGAGCGCCTGTTCTTCTGTTCCGCCACAGATTGTGATTAAACCTTAACATCCCACTAACCACCACCTTATATTTTAATGTTATATTTTCTCTTGTATTACATTGTAAGACATTTTGCACACACAGATTTATGCAGCGCTGTTGATATTTTAAAGTCTGTCAATGATTTGCTTCTGGTCAAACGCAAGTGGTAGAATGACATTATTTTATAAAGTATGTTGTGAACTGAAGACTGATGTTTATATATTTATATGTTTATATATGTAGCGAAGTAAGAACATGGCGGAGCGCTTTGCTGTCGTGGCCCCAGTGGCCTAATGGATAAGGCACTGGCCTCCTAAGCCAGGGATTGTGGGTTCGAGTCCCATCTGGGGTGATAGCTTTTAATTTATTTCTCTTTGTATATGTGTTATTTTGAACAACTGCTTGTGTTCATTGGCCGCGATGGACATAGTGCTCGCAACGTGCGCGTGAGGGTTCCGTGGTGTAATGGTTAGCGGTCTGAGTCCAGTTCAAACCCCAGTGGAAGCTTCCTATTGGTCGCTTGTGTAATGCTCGCGATGCAGGAAGTTCAGGATGAAGATAATAAAACAAAACATAGTTGTTATAGATGATAACTGTATGTTATTAAAAGTAATAGCAGAGGATGGTTTCGATCCATCGACCTCTGGGTTATGGGCCCAGCACGCTTCCGCTGCGCCACTCTGCTGTTGCGACACACCACAAAACATGAAGTGATATACTGATATATTGCTGTTTGTGATGGTAAAGCACAAACGCGTGATTTATTTCGCTGCATGATACATAAAACATTTCATGCGGCTCTTTACGCGTTATAGTTTTAAAAAGAACGACCACGAAGGGACTCGAACCCTCAATCTTCTGATCCGAAGTCAGACGCCTTATCCATTAGGCCACGCGGTCTACGTAACGCTGCGGGAATCATGACGTCTATGTGTTGATATGAGCTCTGTGTTATTCTATCGCTGTAGCCATTTTTCCATTAACTTCATTCTAAAAACATTTCTTCTTCATTTATAAGGTTGTCATCGCGTGTGATCATGTGATGAAGCTCATCTGTTTCTATTAGCTACTCAAATAAATAAATCTTTCTTTGCTTTTAAAGGTGAGGTAGTTAATTTCACAGAGGCGTGAGAAAACATGAGATCTCTCACCATCTCACTCTTGTCCTGCAAAAACTTCACATATTAAAATGACAAGTTTATTGGGAGTGTTCAAGTCATGCAATATGATTTTTTAAGTATTTATTTCTAGTTATTTCAAGCTTCATGAACAGGCAACAGTTCTCATATCAATTACACAGGTTTAAAGATTACTTATTACTTAACATATTGAGACAGCATTTATACAAATGCTCAAAATACAGCCAACATGAAATCAAATTTACCTATAAAAGTAATATTAGTAAAAGAGAAACAGGTCAGTTTTCTTTAATGTTTATCAGCCAGTCTCTGCAGCAGAGCAATGATTGTATCCTGTTTGGATGAAATCAGCTCCAATGCTGTTGCCATCCTGCCCATCGCATCAGCCGTGCTGCGTGCACTTTTCTCCTTGCGTCGCTCCCGTGCATCTATCTTGCGCTGACGTTGCTCCTCTAAGCGTGTGTGCTCTTCCTGGCTGGTAAGAAAATTTCTCAGCAGTGAAGTGCGTTCCTCAGCTTGCACATTCTGCTGAGCTGCACGAGCCGCCATCGAGTTGAGCCGCAGATGTCTTAATCTCCGTTTCAGAGGCTGACGGCTTCCTGATGAAGCTGGCTTGGGAGAGATGGAGGTCAAACGTGTGTCTGTGCTGCAGGATGGACTGGGGTTTAATTTTGGGGTAACTTTGCACAGCACTGGGGAAGTCACCAGCGTAGGAATCTGGGAAGGCGTTGTGATGATGCCAGTGGGAAGCAGACATGGTGTGGTCATCGCAGCCACTGGCACACTGTTAGAGGGACGTTCCTCCGATTTCACAGCTGCTTTAGCTGTTGTTGCAAATCCAACAAGAGTGGCTGAAGCTGGGCCTCTCTGGACAAATTTTGACTGTCCTAAAACACTATCCATCATCTGTGTGAGAAACAACCACAAAACACCAATGATGTATTAATAATTAAGATCTTAGTATTAGTACTGTTTTTAGGGTGACAAACATTTATAATATTAATTAATATTATAAATTATAACATTTATCATGCGTTTCACTATTGTCACATAAGAACAATTTGAGAGATGGTTTCCAAATCTGTACAGAAATTCTATTTAAGTGACTGAAATTTATATTTAGACCATAAAATTGGACAAAATCATCAGCTACTGACAGCTTATACTTACTTCAAAATACTCCCATGAGGTCTTTGTCTGGCCTCCACACAACGAGCTGCGATCTTTAACCCTCTTGTATGTAACAATAAGGTTGTTCCATTTACGGCGAATCTTCTCAACAGGTAAGAAGTGACCGTGGCTCTCCAGCTCTTTCTGGACACTCTGGAAGAGAAGCGATCGCTCTCGGGAGCTGTAGACATCCCAGCACCTTTGCATGGCTTCAATGAGGTGCACAATGGCACCGTGGGTAAACTCAGATGATGTAGAAACTGCCTCCGTCCCTCGACCGCCACCTGTGAACGTTTCAGACCTTTTTTTAGAGATTACAAGACAATCTTACTGTTAATGACAATGTTACAGTCTTTTATAATTTGGAAAGAATGGAGCTTTCCAATTGGAGCATAACGGTGGATAAACTTACCACGAGGGACTTTATTGTCTCTGTTGTTAAATAGTGAGGATGATGATAAAGCATTGTTAACATCTGTAATAAATACACAGAAACACAGACAGTTCAGTTACTGAGATCAGTTTCTGTAACAACAGTGAGACTGAAGTTTTGCATCATACACAGTTTAGCACCACTAACATGTTCTTCAACAGAAAATCTTAAAGGGGTGACAATACAGKCAMATGTTTAAATGCCATTGCAGCTCCTGAAGAACGGCAGCATTTGCACTCACAGAGCAATACAGGAGTCGCGGCCTGTAGCTGCTCTGCTGCAGAAGACAAGCCTGCAGTCGAGTCGGTCGCAGCTGTGAGGTCATCGCATAACGGCATGCAAGTACCTGCAGACGACTCGCTCTTGAGAGGTGTGCCCATCATCCCGCCGCCTGCAGCTGCAGATCACAGCGTGCATGAGACCCGAAACCAGCCGCAAAACATACGCCTGCGCGGACACTAGCAAACCCGCTAAACCTCGCGCTGCAAAGCGGCTTACAAAGTTTTACAACTTTCCCCAGCGGAAATCTGTAGAAATCCTGCTTTTATTTTTAACTAACATCGGTGTACTAGCACGACATGCGCACAGAAAACTGTTCGCTCAATGCAGTCCGAGCGACGGTTTGTAAAGATTTAGGATGAAGCGTAATGGCTGCGCTCCTCGCATTGCAGCTGCGCAACTCTGCTGCGTATGTGTGTCTTTCTATTGGCTGCTGTTCGCCTGCGTCACACGCAGATTCTGCAGACGCGCATGGCAGACGACAACACACAGACTGCCGTGCAAAATATGCGCTGCGTCCAATCGTTGCTTTAATCTCTTTTTAATCGCAAATAATTTATCGCTTTGTGCACAACTGCACACAACCAGAGTTGCTGCAGAAAATGCAACAAAGTGTGATGGAGTCAAAACTGAAAGAGCTTCACCTAAAGCTAAATATTAGTTAACACACATTACTTTGGTGAGATTACAAGTCTTTTATTGCTCATGTGGTGCTCCCTCTCTTATATTCTCTACAAACTAACCGTTATATTCTTTATCTCCACCAGCATCTCCTATAATTGGATTAAAAGGCAGTTTTAAGAAAAACAAAAAAGTGTGACCCAGGTTAAAAAGCACTTGGCAGTCATCAAACTGTCATACCCATTTACTTCTCTGTTGTGTATGCTGAAATGTCAAAAAACTATATCTCAAAAGGTCATCATGTTTGTAGGAGGTTAAAGTTAAGGGGTATAATGACCCTTGACCTCAGCTGAACTGCAGCTCTCAGAGTCTTACTTGTTAAATCTGACAATGATTAGGAAAGAAAAGATTATAGTTTTTCTCATGATCAGATATATTGTTCTGTTATATGTGCCGATTTGTGTTAGTATTAGTGTTTTGGTACACTATAAAAATATTGAGGTACTCTGTACTGTTTACCTTGCATTGCATTTCTGCAATCATGAATTATTGTGTGTAATTAAATGTAGCACCGTCAGATGGCGCTGTGCACCTACTGTGTCTTAATGTACAATAATAACAGTGACAACATTAAATTTATTTACCATAAAATGATCATCACCTACTGACAGCTTTCAGCTTTCTCTTACATGAATCACACTTTTGTGGGTCAGAAGAAGCATTCATGTTGTGTTTTAAAATACCCATTTGTTTTCAGTAAGAATGGACATTATAACTGTTTCTGGTATGTATTCATGTGTAAATTTGTGACAGAGTCACCCATTCAGTCCATGTTCTTTCCAGTAATATTTGGTCTCCCTGCTTTCCACAGCATATGAGTCACCACACTGACAGACCCCAAATTTCTGTCATTTTCTCCAGGCATGCTGTCTGGGGTTTGATGGCATAAAATAACTTTGCTATTCTCTGCAATATCACCTCGTGGTTATTGCATGTATGTTGCCCAGAGGAAAAAACTCACAGATATTTAGAGTGTAAAGTTTCTGTCTCCACGACAACGACATAGATGTTGCTTATGGCCATGACACGGTAACCGTCATACTAATATTGCTTTCCCCTCCAGCACGTTCCAAAATAAACTATAAAGTCTGAATTGAATAAACTATAAAGTCTGAATTGTTCTGTTTCCCTTTGAATTGGATGTTACGTTTTTGTTTTTTCCTCTGGCTGCGTTTGACTTCATAATTGGTTAAATGAAATATTCAGAACTTGAGCATAATGTGAGTAGGCTCAGCATTCACTGTGATTCTGTTATTTATAGTATGTCTCAATTACCACAGAAATGTTTCAATGTTGCTATTAAAAATGGCATCTGTAAACTTGTTTCAAATTTGGAAATCAGCCATAATTGAAAATGATATTAATTTAACAGATTTTATGAAGTTTTCACTAAAGTCTATATAAGCACAGTAAAAACCTAACATAGCAAAATGTTATTATAACAGTCATTCATAATTCTGTTCAGTTTTGACAGTTTCTGTGGAGAATATTGGACATACGTGGCCTTGTCTGTTTCTTTCTCTCTTTCTTCATGATTATTGGTTGATATTTACAATACAAAGCACATTTAATCAATTCAGTGCTGTTTTCCAATAGCAGCCCTCTGGTTATTAATTCAATATTTTTGTCTTTTGTTAGTCAACACACTTTAAAGGCATTTGACTTTATAACTAAAACTAAAGGCTATAAAGTGTGTTATTGTATTCAGATAAAAGCATCTGCTGAATTAATCAAAGTGAATGATGTGATTGAAATAAAGTGATATTACATCAGCTCTTATGTAATGCTGTTTTAATGGCTTTAAGACTCTGTAGTGCTCAGTGTGGGATCAGGGCAGCTCACTGGTGCTCTACGTCAGAAATCAGCGATTCCCAAACTGGGATATTGTACAAAAAGTTCAAAGATAATGAGCTTACCCAAACTTACCATATTTCCTCACCATTTACTCATGTTGTTCTCAGTCTTCATGATTTTCTGTCACTGAGGAATGTTTAAGACAAACTTTTTTCATACAACGTCAGTAAATGGTGAATCAGGCTGTCAGTCTTAAAAATGATTTTGAAAGACAGTCATCCAGATTTGGCACAAGCTCAAGCACTTGAGAAATGTTGAAACACTGATTTACATGATTGCTGACTTTGACACAACAACAACCTTCAGTGGGTTCCTCAGACTTTCAATAGATTCTGACTAACGTTTATACCTCCCTTCAGCATCTCCGTCAGCTCATGTTTCAGTTCATACAATACGGATAAGATGCGGCTGAGGAGTTCATCTTTGCTCTTTTTCTTCAGATCAATCCATCTCTGCTCTCGTTCTATGAAAGTCACGCCCACATGCTCCTGCAGAACTGGGCTAATTAGCCATCAGCAGCATTCGAGCCTCTAGGTCGTGACTAGCGTGTGGAGAATCCAACGCAAAGCCTTCTACACTCCCAGCCAATTTACCCCAGTCCATGTGTCTGTGCGTACAAGTTCACAAGTGTGTTGAGAAGACGAGTTCACAGACTTCCTGAAGACGCAAGCAGATGAAAACTACATTTGCTCTTATAGTGCATCTGTAGTCATGTCGCTCTGGTGACCGTAGGGAGCTGATCGGTTGGCACAAGTGGCTCCAGACCGGGTGACAGGTGGAGCTGTCCACCCCCGGTCGTTGTAGGCAGCACCCTCGTGGTTTAACTCAGTGTGCCAAACCTGACAGTTGCATCTCCCTGGGCACCATGAGTCACCATCCTGAGGTCAGGTAGACATATGGCATCTTCTCACTGTAATGTTCTTTATGTACATCTGATATCTTCTATCAGCTTCCTGTTGTCTCATCACTCAAGGCATTTTAGAAAATGAGAAAATACAACCACAGGTTTATGAGTTTCAATATATCCAAGTGATAGTTTAAATGTGTTTAGCACCTTCTCACTCAGTACATGTTGAGTCACCTACAAGATTCATTACGAGAGAATTTTCAGTGTTATTAGATTAAACCCTGTAGGCTGCACTTTTCTTCCCACGGTATTGAACTCATCCCCACATCGGAAGGAAGGAGAGACAGCTGATGTAAATGTGTGAGAGTTATACACACACTCTGCATGTTTTAAAGACACACATGGACAGCTGCTCCATTATAAAAACAGAAGCTCACGCACAGCACACAGCAGAACGTGTTTAAATCATTTCACTTCTTTCTCAAGATGTTCTGATTTGATCAAATGTTCTCAGATCTCTGTGCAATTTCTCTAATTGTGCGGAGCTGTTATAAAATTGGATCACATTGTTCTGAGCTTGTTTTGCAGAGTCTCATGATTTGGTGCTCGTGGATTTATAAATAGTAACCAGCATACAATTAACCACGAGATGCTGATGTTTTTTATTTTTAAATCATATTCACAGATAAATAGCTCTCCAGTTCTATTTGATAATGTGTGTACCGTTGCTCTGTGCATCATGTGTGAACACACTGTTATTATTATTCTCTTTTGACATGCTTTTAAAATCAAAATGTCAAATACGCATGTTTACAATTTTTAATATGCAATCCCATATGTTTCTTGTTTTTTTCCCTTTAAACCAGATAATTGAATTAAAGTACATAGCAAATGAAAAGCTGTCAGTCATTAGTATTTACAGAAGGAACAGAACGTGTGAAAGGAGAGATGGGCATGAATGTAGGTGGTAATCGCAGTGGATATCAGCATCATCAGTCACACTTGTGATAAGCTCTCTCAACAATCTATGATGTCACAGGAGAAAGGCAGCCAATCAGATGGCTCTGACCAACCCCCTGTTCTCAGTAGCTCCTCCCCGGCCCTCAGCTTTGTATACTCCAGTCATCTGTGCTAGCAAAACAGACAATGTGCGGCTGTTACAAGCAGGGCAGACACACTAATGCATCAGAGCAAGACACACGTCACAGCCTGACAGAGGAAGTGAGTACAGTTTCTTTCATCTTTGCCTGCCACACTCTTATTGTATGACTCTGTCCTCATTCAGCTCTAAAAATAGATCGTGGCAGAAATATCCTCTCTCTCAAACAAATGCTTCCTCCTGACAGAGCCAGCACAAGGAAGAACATCAACCAAACAGCCATCAGAAGTGGCCATCAGAAGGTCAGTGGTTCCATTCGCTCACTCCCCCTGGCACGCAGCTGCAAGATGGGCTGCTCATCTGGCCGCTTGCCCTGCCAACCTCCTGCCTCAGCACAGCTGCCCACGCTGGACCCTGACTGCGGCCAGCCCCAGGATGGCTCAGCACCAATGCCTGGACCCAAAGCTCCAGAAGATCTTTCCACCCTGGAGCGGCTGGCCCAGGCCACCGGCGGCACGGAGAAATCATGGTACCGGTGCGTGTTTCCTTTCGGTGTCATCTCTCTGGTGATCGGCATGGCAGGAACCGGGGTAACTTTCACCTTTAACACAATACCCCAAACTAAAGTGGTGTCCCTGGTGCTGCTGGTGGTGGGATTTGTCATGCTGTTGATAGCAGTTGCCTGCTGGAAGGTGCACAGGTCCAGGAGAAGAGAAAAGAAGGAGGGAGGGATCTTCACCTCAGAGCAGTGCACATTGTGAGAAGCACATTTATTCATCTCAGACCTGTAAAGCACTTCATGAAGAAAGAAAACACTTTCTGTGGTGCTCTTGCCTTTCCTAGTTAGAGTATAACTTTCAAACTCTCTGTAACATCATGTGTTTCACTTTCAGCAGCTTGTGGAAAGTGTAAATAGACACATGAGGCATCTCCAAAACATAAGAGCAGTTTAAAATGTTTTAAAGATGCATGTGACAGCACAGAAGAGCTGTTTGTTTCAGTCTGTGCATTGATTGACTTTAAGCTCTTAGGCGTGTAAATCTAATCCTGACCTGAASAACTGTCAGATGAGAAACTTCCTGATGATGCTGCAGCTGCTGGAGAAGACTAACATTATTCCCTGGATCAAACTCCTGCCTCCTCCTCATTCCTGAGTCAACACTCCTAAAGACTCTTTAAGAGGAGATTTCAAATCACTGGAGTCAATGAGACCTGCAGAAGATCAATATGAAGTCTGTGTAAACAGACTGTTCAGGAAACACTGATCAGAGATCTGTACTCAGCTGACTGCAGGTAAAAACGACAGCTACTTAATGTATTATCATGTACATCTTCAAAACATTTGTTCACAGAATTAATGTAGAGTGCTTTATTTATACGTATTATTTTTAAAAAGTATTTATGTGTTTGTTTATTTATGTGTGTGTTCCTGCCAATGTGTTACAGAAAGACTATTTTCATCAGACATGTGAATGTTGCATGTCATATTAACAAGATTATGTTTTGATATTTAAACATGATTGATGTGCATGTACATTTAAATCTTTGTGCACGATGAAAGTATTTGTGTGGCATCGAACAGTTTGTTGCTCAAGTTTCTGACTGTTATGTGTGCGTGTGAGTTTGTGTGTGTGCGTGTGTGTGTTGGTGTTTGAGCGTTCAGGTAATAAAGGATTTACTGTAGCACTAGAACACAGCAGTAAGTAAATGTATGAGAACATAAAGCAGAATATAATAGCAGAGAATCTGTTGTGATTCCAAAACACTGTAACATGAATGTCTGTCTAAACCCAGTTGAATGTGCAGTAGATTAACAAAACAGCTAAAGAAGAATTTAAATTGCAGACATGATTGTGGAACATTTAGAACATGAAGCCTTTGTGACAGTGTTCAGTGTCTGTGTGTCATGTTGCTTCTGTTTGCACTGTTTATGTATTTCAGCTTTAGTGTTTGGTAAAGAAGCAAGCCTTATTTTTTTATTTATATATCTTATATATGGTATATATGTTGTCATATACTGTATATGTTATGTATTTTGTTATATATACACTTTGTATTTTCTCTGTGAGAACAATTGCCAGCTGTTTGTAGCCGATCCTTAGTGTGTCATTTGAGTGCCTGTCTTTTAAAAGTAGCTATTTTTGTATCACCCACCACTGGGTTTGTAAAAATAAAACAGTTCCCTCTTAAATCGCATTATTTTGTCAGAAATATGTGTCAAAAGATGTTTCATGTGAACAGTGACAGATGAAATTAGGAAGTGAGAATTACAGCAGATCATTGTTTCTGCTCTATAACACTCACTGAGGTTGATATGACAGTGTCTGTGATTTCCCCCCATACAGTCAAGAGGGATGCGGGCGAGAGACAGAGAGAGACAGAGAGAGAGAGTAGGTGGTGGGATGTATTGAGAAGGGAGAATGGGAGGCATCCTTCAGGAGAATTCATTAAGAAAAACGTCAGGAAGTGGAAATACATGATGAGAATACAAGAACGAGAATAACTCGTGGAGCACAGCTGTCATAAAACTCCTCTCCACATATTTATATACAGTATATATGGGGTGAGGCTCTGTTATATATTCAGTATATATGGAGTGAGGTTCTGTTATATATACAGTATATATGGGGTGAGTCTCTGTTATATATACAGTATATATAGATTTCTACATCTCATCAATCTACACTGAAGATTCACAGAGAGGCAGATGACAGCGGACAGGATTAATTAATGTGATCATATCTTCACTTAGTGTATCTGTGGCCTCTGACTCACTCTTTTAACATCTCAGCTAATTAGCAAACATTGATTATGGTTTAACTGCACAGCGAGGGCAGCAAGAGAAACTGAGCCAACATCACTGCCGGTACACTCCATATGCCACCACCACAACACAAACACAATCTTCAGTCCATCTCCTTTAACCACAGCTGAAAGTTCATTTCTGGACACTTCAAATCATTACAGCCTGATTCATCAAAAAGTGGGAGGAAAACATGCAAAAAATGTCAACAAATGTTTTAAGTGGAGATCGGGGGAAAAGTGGTAAGTGGTAAAAAAAAATAGTGGTAAGAAAACAAAAATATCAAAAACAAGCAGTTGAAATATCTGTTCATTTATGTATTTAAATAATAAATCATGAATCATTAGGACAGACTGCTGCTGTTTTAATGGTGAGAGTCATTCCTCAAAACACAGGAAACAGCTCATAAACTCACAATCAGCTTATCATTCATAGAACCTTTAACATTCAATGAGCTAGTGAAGAAATCTTCAAAGAACCGGAGAACGGATCTCGTGATCTCACTGGACAAACATCTGTACGTATCATAGAGTGTTAAAATAACTGAAACTTTCATTTATTAATCACATTTATTCTGCTCCAACATGATTTGTTGTTTATTATATTTCCCTCAAAGACAAAGCAAATGCTGAAGTATTTTAGGATCTGTTGAATTGCTTGTTTCCATGGAAAACCTTGAAGTTTAAAATGAATGTAAGTGATTTGTGTTACATGATGTTTTTTCACAGCAATATTTTGAGAGAGATTTATCTTGAACCTGTAACATTTCTGAGGTCATTTTTATTCAATACTATACAAAACATTCGTAAAATACCACAATAAAAGCACTGATAACCAGTCAAACACCACAATAAACACTATAATAAATCTGCAACATCTTAGCATTTAAATTACAGTTGAAATGATGAATGGAGATTCTCCCACAGAATGATGAAAGTAAACGTGTGAAAGTAAAATAATTAAAGCTTTTCCTCTTCAGGCTGGACAGCAGGCGGCTGTTTGTAATCAAAGACTTCATCTTATCTCATCTTTCAGAAAGTGAATAAGACACTTTAATAACCCAGCAGCGCACACACACACACACACTCACTCAATCTATTTAAATGAGGACATTACATTGACTTCTATTGTTTTATTACACAGCTAGTTATAAACACTTGTGGGTTAGGTTAGAAGCGCAGGTTTCTTCCTCCATTTTTACTATTTAAAATTATTTTTATTGTTATATCATTTTTACAAATGAGGACGTCCCCAAATAGAGGGTTTGCCCATATTTGTTTTGTTCACTTTTTGGTACAAAGTTTTCCCCAATTTATAGTTAAGTAACAAGCCTCTTGATTTCAAATTCATCTTCAAAGGTTTGTGATACAGCTGTCTGTGTTCTTAAGAAAACATGGATGACGCCTCATACATCAGGGTTGGTTTAAAGGACAATGGGACCCTGGGGTACACAGACTCCCCTCAACACACACACTTGATAATTTACTAAATTCAATTTTCTTAATTTAATGTCCTGTTAAACATGGTTGAGTTTTGCAGATTACAGCTCTAATATGTGGTTAGTGAGTGCCTACAAAACAGAAGTACAACAGTGAACTTATAACCAGCAAATCTCATGTGCATTAAAACATTAAAATGCGTGAGTGTGTGTCAGAAATGGAGGATTTTCTCTTGTAATCTCATCAAGTACGTCATTAAAATCAGCTGTCTGAGGCTGAAGTGTTTCTGCTGGAGGCTGCTGGATGTCTGGGGCTGCAACACACTGCTGGATGTGATCATATTTTTATCTTTATACTGATAATATTCCTTCACTGCACCTGACATGCTGAATATACATTTAAACATGTTTTCCTTTCATCTCTATGCACAAATAACTGAATCTCTTCTATTAAGTCTCATATGCGCTGCTGATAGATTATTGCAATAACTGAGACAGTAAGAGTGATATTCCGGTTTATTATTCAATTTATTAGCTTTGCATTTAGTCACAATGTAACAGTTTCTATATTTCACAAACCTTTGGGAAGCTTTGAAAATAGTCACCAATAAAGGGTCTATTATGTTGAAATTCAATTTAGTTTAATTTATCTTTCAACACTTTCACAACACATACTGTAAAGCAGCTTTATGAAGACTGGTGCATTATAAAACCACAATAACAGGACGATGTAAAAAACAGGCAAAAACATTTAGATTAAAAGACATTGCAACAGCCACTCACTGTAAAACTTACTGCTCAGATGCATACAGTAGATTTCATTAACAGATTTTATTATTGTTCAAGTTTAATTACTACAATATTAAATTATAAAACTATAAATATGCATAACATATAGAAAACATGTATATCTCAGCATGTTAAAAGGATTCTTACATCTAACTGAACTCAATAAACCCGCCTCTCTCTTCTCTGATAGATATTACTGAGGTGGTAAAATAAGCATCTATAATTGGACAAATAAGACAGAAAAACACAACTTATAAGTTACTCTGTGATTAAATGTCTTTTGAAATAAATGAATAAACAATTTCTTACATTTACTCATTTGGCAGAGACTTCTATGCAAAGCAACTTACAGGTCATTCAAGCTGAACATTTATTTCAGTATGTGTTCTCTGAGAATAAACTTTTGCAGGAAATTGATCTACTGATATTGCTGAAGGACAGGATAAGACTTTATTTATCTTCTGGGAAAATGTATGTATTACAGACAGCAGCGGACATACAACAGAGACATTTAACAAGCAGCAGTAAAATATAGTGACAGAAAACCAATACAATTATTTCACAATGTGCGATACAATGTTTTGAAAAACACTTGATTGTTGAAAGATTGTTCAAATGTTGTGCAGCTCCAC
>JAZGTK010003247.1:0-28068 GCA_036877625.1 Ambastaia sidthimunki | reverse complement strand
TATATTAATACCTGCACATTTGGAGTTTGGGGAAACGCAATTTTGGTCCTCTGTGTAATTACTGTTACATGGTCGGATTGACAATAAAGTTCACTTTGACTTTCACTTTGAAATGTCCAGTTCTTTAAAGTTCTTCAGTGTACAGTGGGTATGGAAAGTATTCAGACCCCCTTAACACTCTTTGTTATATTGCAGACATTTGCTAAAATCATTTAAGTTCATTTTTTTCCTCATTAATGTACACACAGCACCCCATATTGACAGAAAAAAAACAGAATTGTTGACATTTTTGCAGATTTATTAAAAAAGAAAAACTGAAATATCACATGGTCCTAAGTATTCAGACCCTTTGCTTTGACAGTCATATATTTAACTCAGGTGCTGTCCATTTCTTCTGATCATCCTTGAGATGGTTCTACATCTTCATTTGAATACTTTCCGTACCCACTGTATGTAATTTGACAGCTCTCCTAAGTTCAATCAGTCAAGCGGTCATAAAGCACTTAAAATACTCCATTTTAAGAAGGCAAATCTTAGTACAATCCTTCTTGTTCCTTTCGAAGACATTTAAAAAAGTCAGCCTTGAACTGTTGCTCCCACAACTCATCCGATTTTATAACTGTGATCTATTAACAGTCATATGAGGATACTCTTCAACAGCATACTCTTTCTGTCAATAATCGTCCGTGGCTCCAATGCCACTGGCACATTAGCACCAATCAACAACTGTACATCAGCATTGATTGAAGGCAAACCCAAGTGACTTAAATGAAGTCAACAAGCATGATTATTTTTTACTTCTGGTAAAGCACAATAATGCTGTGGATTCAATCCTGACACTTCCAAATGCTTAAGAACGTAACAAAGCGATTGAGCTTTGACATAAAACTCTCTGTGCAGAAAGATGCAGAGCTCCCAGAATCCAGAAGAACATAGGTGGTCACAACTTTAGTTCCTTGATTTAGTTGATTTCACACATAAAGGAAACATAGACAATGCATAATTATCTTTACCAGGCCCAGTAAGAAAACTGGATTGAAGTAAGAACAAAGCGCTGCTCACAGATGCATTATCAAACATTTGAAAACAAAGAGCTCACCCTTGACAAAAACTTTTCATAAGCTCTTTCATTAATAAAATCAAGTTCTTCATTTGATTCACCTTAGCCTTGCAATCCTTTTGCAGTGCTTTAATTTTAAGTGCCAAGGTCTTTGCTATAAACTTAGACTCTCTTTTGCTGCTCTCAGCAGCATGCTCAGCCTCTTTTGTGTTCATTTCTCACACAATGCAATATTCTAAACAGCACCATATTTAACGTGCATAAATCAAACCAACAATTTCATGAATGGACACAGCACCACAGTGCTATAACAAGTGCGTAGCAAACTTGCACTTCATTCCACAACCGTAATTTATCCAAATAAGCGAACAACTGTTTGGCCAGCGACAATTGTGTTTTCTCATTCAATAAACAGCAGTGCTGCCGCCAAACATAACAAACCACTCACACACCTTATCTGCCATCAGGATACAGAAGTGTGTGGTTTTCTTCAGTGTAAGCATCAGCGTTTCACATTCTGTGTGCAAAGAAATCCTTTCAAATAATCCACGAACAAATCCATCAGTAGCCATAATTTCTGTTGACTAATTGTAGCAGGCACCAGTACCTGCTAAGAGGCTGAGTGGAGGAATAAAAGTTGGCACATCTCAAATGCAAATCCAGGTGATGTATTGTAATGTTAAAGAGCAAGTTTAAAAAATGCAATGAAATGAAACAAAACTAAATGAAAAGAAACGGTCAACAGAAAGTGAGCATTCCAGCTCCTGACCTCTTTCCTGCTCTTACACACAACTAATGGGTAATATGCACATATACCAAGTGACATAAACTGGAAGTGAGGTCAAAATACCATACCTGGCACCTACAATATGCACTTGATTTCCATACATATTTATTATATATATAATTCTCACTTTACGAATTGTAATAGTCTGGAAACTGAAAATATTTGTTAAATAATGTTAGACAAATGTAGGAGTTAACAATTTAGATTTGATTCAGTTTATATTGAGTTTTCACTTATTCAGTTTATATTGAGTTATACATGGTTTTCAAGTGGATTAATATTTTGGGGCAGCACTGCCCCACCTGCCCATACAGATGAGCCACGGCTGAACTAAACCATGATGCCAATCCCATCATTCTTGAGTCTACCCAACAGAATGGAAGATCCCCTGATATTTTTGGCATAAATGGGAGATTTAAGATTTGTCTATAATTAATTCATGTGGATTATTCTATGCAATAGGTCTGTGCAATATTGTATTTATGGGTGTTTTGGTAGCTAGTTAAATGTTTCCAATATGTTTTCCTGATGGTCTAAATTATAACAGTAAAGAAATGTATGAACTAACAATGCTGTAGTACCATAGAAACTCAGTCATTAAATTTTTGTTTCTTGTCAATTAAGCAATTGTACTAAATAAATACCTACAGATGGTGCTCAGCCAGAATAATGGTTTTGCTGCCATAGTATCCGCAAAAAATATGCATTTACTACCCTTCACTACTAACTGACAGTAAAACCATAGATTTTTACTAGGCTAAAGCTGATTTTCTTGAGTGATTGAAAGAGTCGTATTCAATAATTATCTACAAGAAGATAATTTTTGTCCCTAGATGCAAATTTAGTTGTTTAATACTTTTTACAAATACATAATGTTAAATATGTGACTAGAAATTTATTTAAATAGATCACATACTTTGTAATGATCCAGTTTCAGAAGGCTTGAATGGATCCATGTGCAGTGGGTTTATTAAAGGGACAAATATGAGTCCAAACGCAGAGAAATATTCTAATGAAAACAAACAAGTCTGAAACACAAAGCAAAAATAATAAACAAAGGACAGCAAAATGTAATACACAGGATAGACTAAAAGATGAGGAGTACCTAAGGGAATGATAAGTGTAAAGTACAAGTGAAGTGCAAATAAAGAGATGAGGCAATGGAACTGGATCTAGCTGCAGGTAAAAACGGCTTAATTAACCAATAAAAAGAACAATTAACCAGTAACTTTTAACCAATAAGAACATACAACAAGACACGTGAGAGAACTTCAAGGACAAGAACTACAAAATTTCAAACTAAAAGACATGACAACCAATAATCCTTAAATTATAGATGCTCTACATACTTTTAACTCATCATTGGTGTTGGAATATATCACAAAACCTTACAACTGGTTGTTATAAGACCGCTTGTTAAAAAAAACACAACTTGATCCCAGGGAACTAGTAAATTACAGACCGGGTCCGGCAGGGGTTGTAGGTGGGGGGAGTGAATGACCAGCGCTCTCCTCAACCCTCAATACCACGATTGAGGTGAGACCCTTGAGCAAGGGACCGAACCCCCAATTGCTCCCTGGGCGCCGCAGCAAAAAAAGGCTGCCCACTGCTCCGGGTGTGTGTTCACGGTGTGTGTGTGTGTGTAATGGATGGGTAAAATGCAGAGCACAAATTTCGAGTATGGGTCACCATACTTTATCACACGTCACTTCACTACTTTTCACCCTGTACATGCTACCTCTGGGAGCAATTATTAAGAGACATGGAGTTAATTTCATTGTTATGGTGATACTTAGCTGTATATTTCTTTAAGGACGAAACATAACTTTTCCAAATAACAGAATGTATTAGTGATGGAAAGTTTGAATCATTTTTTCGACTCAGTCCTTTGAGTCTCGTTCAGCAAAATGAACAAATCTTTTTTCGAGTCATTTCATTCATTTTAGCAAAATATAATTAAAATGTTACGTGTTACTTCCCTAACACATCTACTATTTACACAAACGTTGATCACACAAGAGAAAACTAATGCTAAATCTTTTGATTCTTTCGAATGAACGAATCATTCAAGAACGACCCATCACTAGAATGTATAGTTGATACTGAAACTTGGATGACTAGCAACTTTCTACTACTAAATTCAGACAAAACAGTAGTTGTAATTATTGGACCAAAATCTTCTACACAGAACAACCTACAATACTGTTTTAGCCTTGATGGATGCTCTATAAAGCCTGCTACATCAGCTAAGAGTCTGGGTATCATTTTCGATAGCAATTTGTCCTTTGAAAACCACATTTTCAATATTTGTAAAACTGTATTTTTTCTTAAACACATGCTCTCTATGTAAAATGAATTTATGTATTTATGAAATCAAGACTTAATATTGCAATGCCTTATTAGGTGGTTATTACAGTACTTCATATTAACTGCGATCAGAAAATTCTGGCCAGTTGATAATACCCACAGTTTCAAAACCAAGCACAGATGGTAGAAATTTTCATATTTGGAACCCAAACTTTGGAACAGTCTTCCCAGTGTTGTCCCAGAGCCAGATAGACTATGTTAGTTTAAGTCTAGATTGAAGACTCACCTCTTTAATCTAGCCTACACATAGTCCTGTGGATTTACCACTCAAATCCCTTAAGGGAGTGTTAGGCTGCTGTAATTAGGTAAACCGGAATCGGGGACATTTCCCATAAGAAGATGTGCTGCCCTCACACTAAGTCTGTCTGTCTTTTATTTCTTCAAGGTCCTGTAGATGGTGGGGTGACGGGATGGAATGACCATGAGACAGATCAGTGGGAATATGATTGACTTTCCTATTAATTTCCTATTAACAAACTTTTTTTTTTTCAATCTATTTATTGAGATGTATCAAAATATAACAATGTGATACAACAATATTGTTACAAAGATGGTTACATCTTTTTATATGAAAAAACAACAAAAAGGTACAGGTTCTTTTAAATAGTAACACAGGTTATTACAGATAGTAATACAATAGAAAGAAGTTGAAAATACAAAACATATATATACGGCATACAACAAATCATTATTCAACAATGTTTTTTTTTTTAAATAAACTTCTGAAAAGGGGGGATAGGAAGATAGGTCAAGAGTCACGTTATCTTGCCAAAATCCGCACTTGATGTGAAGGATATAAAGGGTGTCCAAATTTTCTCAAATGAAAAAGTTTTACCTTTCAATATATAAGTAATTTTTTTCCATTGCTAAACAGAAGGACATGTTATTGATCCACTGTACAATAGATGGCCTTTCCAATTTCTTCCAGTACAAGATTATTAGACGCTTCGCATGAAGTATACTAATATCAACAAGTTTACGAGTGCTGCCGTGTTCAACAATATTCTCAGGAGTAATTCTCAAAATAAAAATTTCAGGTTTTATGGGTAGATTTATAGACATCATCTAAGAAATAAATATAGCCACCTCCTACAAAAACTCCTGCACCTTCGGGCAATTCCACATGCAATGCAAAAGTGTACCTTTATCATCTGAGCATTTGATGCATGTGTCTGGAATATTCTGATTAATTTTATTTAAGCTAACTGGAGTAATGTACGTTCTCATAAGCCAGTTGTACTGTATTAATCTGAGATTACTATTAAATGTTGAAAGTGTAATGAAAGTAAAGAAATTGGTCGAAATGACTTACATTTTGTATTTATTTTATTAGGTTTAAGTATTAGCGTAATGAGAGCGTGTCTTAAAGATTCTGGGAGCACACCATTTGCAAAGGATTCTTTAAACATATCTAAAATGGGTCTGGCAAGTTTTTCTTTTAATTTCTTGTAAAACCTACATTAAGGCTGTTAAACTGTCAATGGCTTCCATGATTTCTTCTACTGTTACGTCCATGTCTAGAGACCTTTTTGTCTCTTTAGAGATAGTAGGTATAGACAGACTGTCAAGAATTTTTTTGGGTACTATTATCTACATACTCAGAGAAATATAAAGTCTCAAAAAAGCATTTAAAAAGTGCCATTTATCTTTATTGGGTCCACTGTAATGATGCCACAATTATCTTCAATAGAATTTACTGTTCTTTCTGATTATTGTTCTTTTTTTTTGTTTAATTCTCCAAGATAACAATTTCCCTGCCTTTTCACCTTGATCATAATAATTATGTCTTAACATCATTAGACTAGCTGCTGCTTTTTTGGCAGATAGTTAATTACATTTAGTTCTAAGACTCTGCAGTTCCTGATGAATATTTAAGTCATTTTTATATGATGAGGTCTTTTCCATAAGTTTAATTTTAGTATCCAGTTCTGCCAATTCTTTCTTATAGCTTTTTGATTAACTACTTAGACACTTAGAATTACACCTCTAATAAAGACTTTAAAAACCTCCCATCTGATACTAGCTGAAGTTTGTGTTGTATTAATATTAAAATACAAATCTATCTGTTGATATCTATTATGTTTATTGAATAGGTTGTCTAGGAGCCATTTGAGATTAAATCTCCATTTTAAAGGATTTTCTAGTAATTTAGGGTCAGTGTAGGTTAGTAATATAACGGCATGGTCTGAGATTACTATAGAATCATAAGAACAATTAGTAATATATGACACAAGTGTTGCAGAAATAAGAAAATAATCAATTCTTGAATAGGGCTGGTGTGTTCTGGAGAAGCAAGCATAGTGAATATCTTTAGGGTGTAGTTGTCTCCATATTTCAACAAGGTTTAAATCCTTTATAAAAATCCTTTAAAAATCCTTTATAAAATAATGTAGTGTTTTTCTAGTCTGTTTGTGGGACTGATCAAAGCCAGATGAACGATGTGCAGTTGAAATCCTCTCCCAACACATAAAACCCAGAAAAGGTGGGTAAAGTTAGAAAGAGGTTACTAATTTGGGGACGTAGGGCCATAAACATTAACAAGATTCAGTGGTTTAGATAATAATGTCCCTTGAACAATTAAGTATCTACCTAAAGGATCCTGTATTATCCTATCCATCTGAAATGGAATTGATTTGTGAATCATTGTAATTACCCCTCTTGCTTGAGAACTAAATTAAGCTGCAAATACCTGACCAGGCCACCTATTACGTATTCTACATATATCTTTGGGCATTAGGTGTGTTTCTTGAAAAAAAGCTATTTTAGACTGTAGTTGTTTTAATCTAGACATCACTTGTTTAACCCCAGTGGTCTCTGTCATTTCCTTCTATATTATGAAATAATCCAAAGCTCTTCCATATTTTAAAATGAAAAATCACCTGTACCTTGTAAAGATAAGACTTAAAAGAAACTAAAATAAACAACACGATTTTAAACATAATCCAATTTAAAGTACAAAAAAAACAAAAAAAAACACTTTTAATTCCACAACTGTGAATTGCCGAGAACCACCAGCAAATCCAAACTTTACTTTGCTTTTAACTTCATTGACTGGATCTAACCAGTTTAACTTAGGAAAAAGATCCATACGACGAATCGCATTGCGCTTGAGTCCCGCTGTGCAATTTACATCATCCCCTTATAAGGAGTTCGACCTATTGATTTGCCTATTGATTATATGTTCTTGAAAGTGAACAAAGAACAGAAAACAGCACCATCTTACATGCTCATCAGAAAGTCGTTAACTTCTGATGGACTTTGAAAGACGTGAGCCTGACCTTCAAAGGTCACTCAGAGTCGTGCTGGAAAGATGAATCCATACATCAGTCCCTCAGCTCGCAGCATCTTCTTTACGTCGTCGAACTGCCTCCATTGTTTGTTTACTTCAGCAGAAATGTCCGGGAAGAGCATGATTCTGTGATTTTGGAACAGTACATCTTTTTTTGCTCTCTACGGCCAGTGGCTTCCGAAGTGGTTCCATCTCCAATGCTTCAGGTAACCAACTTTCTAAGAACGTACATGCATCGTTGCTCTCAGATTTTTCCGGTAAGCCTAGGAGCCTTAGAATGGAGCGTTGGCTGTGATCTATTTTCCTGGTAAGTGCAGTAACTTTCTTTTCAAGAGCTTTGGTCGTTGATTGAAGTGTGGAGACCGAATCTTCAGTTTGAGAAATGCATTTCTCTGCGTTAGTCTTCTGAAACACTCTGCAACTTGATTTTTGATTTCTTGTACAGCTGAAAGAACAGTTTCGAACTGAGAGGCCATGTGAACTTTCATCGAGTTTATTGCTTGTATGATACCACTTGTATCAGCGTGTAAGCCGCCTGCTTGTTCTCCACAAACCGGCAAAGAATCTTCTTCGCCATTAGTAACTTGCGCACCATCAAGTAGAAACATCTCCCGTAGTTTCTACTTTCTTTGGCTTTTGCTTTGCTCGTTTAGGTGACATCTTAAACAGTATTCACTTATAAACAAACTGAGTTTGATTGTTGAATGAAACTGGGATATATTTAGAAAAGTGCTTGACATATTGTCACAAAATCAGACCAGACAGTTTTAAATTTATATATAATTATCAATTATTTAAAAATCATTATTATCGGCTCTCCATTTACATCAGAGAAAGTTACTAATTGCAGCTTTAACATGCCACAGGAGAACTGGACCTTCTGGTTGAGCTTGGTTTCTCCCAAGGTTTTTTTCTCCATCTATACATCACTGGAGTTTTGGTTCCTTGCCAGTGTAGCCCTGTTGGCTTGCTTACTGGGGGACTGCTGACATTTAACTTATCTTAGGTTTTGTCAATTTAACATTTTGCTTCTAGGGAAATGATATGTTTATATGTTGTGTATGATATGTGTATGATATGTGTATATGTTTTTTGTGTTTTGTGTGTATTTTATGGCATGTCGATTTATTCAAACAGTCCAAATGAGTTGTAGTTTTTATCAGTTCAGTCAGCTTTTTTATAAACCTACTTTCATTCGTAAACTCCAAACTTAGTGTCCCTAATTACGTTTAATAATATAATTATTTACCTTGCACATACTATTTGCAATAATACCGTGTATTATGTGTTGAACATCATTTTTTGTGTTTTTTTATATCTCACAATTATATGTAAAGCTGCTTTGAAGCAATGTAACATTGTAAAAAGCTCATAGAGATTCATGTTGATATTTAACAATTCAAAGAAAAGTGCTCCAAACTGAGGAGATGAAACATGGTCCCTTGTTAGAAACAATCTCTGGCAAGCCAAAGAGCCCAAAAGGTTTGTCACAAAGGTTGTAACATCAGATGTGAGTGAAGGCCACTAAAAATTGTTTCTCATCCAACAGTGTGACTCTCCCCTAAGTGGCCAGAGCTAAGAGGTAGAACTTAGGTATCTCTGTCACAAAAAGCTTGGGGACATGCACACACCATTTTGGACAAAGAAAACATGCTGAGTCAGATGAGCTTAGCTTTCTGGAGAAGTGGCCCATGTTGATGAATGCTGTCTTCTATTCATCCCCCTCACAAATTTTTATACAAGCATTATACAAGCTTAACTTGGGGAATACTTGGGCTTCTCTATTCTGCCCAAGAGTGCCTGAAACCTGGGTCAAAGGGTATGCAAATTTAACAGTAATGGCATTGAGGCCAAAGTGCAACGCCTTAGGCTGCAATCCTTTATTTCTGCAAAGACAAACCCTGCGGCAACTGGGGATGTTGATGGCCTAATGAAACCTGGTTGAACTGCCACCTCCACAATACATCTTCAAGGTTTTCATCTCAGGGAGTGGCAAGGGATAAATATCATTTCAGCCTGAATGAAGGAATGGTATCTTGAAATCTGAAATCCTGTCAATCCCGGCCAAGCCAACTCTTAACACCTTAACTCTTACACCTACTCATTCTGTTAGGAACCTGTTTAATGACCAGCTGAAATTCACTACTCACATTGCAAAAATCTCCTGGTCATGCAGGTACATGCTCTACAACATTAAGATCAAATCAAACTTTTTCTTGAGCACGCAGCAACACAGCCTAAGCCCAAGCACTTGTAACATCAAAGTTGGACTACTTCAAAGCCCTACTGGCTGGCTTTCCAGCCAACGCAACCAAACCCAAAGAAATCATCCAGAATGCTTCAGCACATCTGGTCTTCAAACAACCGAAGAGAGCCCATGTTATACCCTTCCTGATCTTACTCCCCTGGCTACACATAAGCCATTTTTCTACATATGTTTTGTTTTTCAAACTCTGTGTTGTTGTTTTTTTGTTTGTTGGTTTGTTTTATTGTGTGTTTTGCTGTAAATGCTTAGGTTTGTCTAGTGTTATTGTGTCTTATTGTTCTGTATTTGATGTTTGGCACAATTCCTTTAGACATACATGTCAGTATAGAAATATCAGTTCAACATGCAACTCAAATTCATAACCAGGAACATTCTTGGCGTTAGTTCTCAGACAAACAAAATAAAGTTTTGTTTATGTATATGTTTACTACAAGAAACACACCTTCCAAATTCAAAACAGAACACCTTAAGATCAGCGCAATTTACTCACTCATTTTCAGCCACTTATAATTTTTGGCGATGTTTGGAGGCTACAGCATCAAAATGACAAAGAGTACATATTTTACTCGCCAGTTCATCATAGCTACTCCCGCATCGACTTTTTCCTATCAGCATCAGTGACCATGCTTCAGTAATACTCATATGGAATCCAGCTAATTTACATAAACACATCAGCAGATGTGTTTAGCAGGTGCTTTAATATATCTCTTCTTAAAGACCCAGAGTTTGACAGTTATCTTAAAATAGAGTGGACATTCTTCTTAGAAATAAACACTTTATTACTTTGGGAAACAGGCAAAGCACATGAACACAGCCACTATTTCACTCATCCCCAAACCCAATAAAGATCCAACCCTTCTGTCAAACTACCGTCCTATATCTCTCATTAGCATAGACATCAAAATTATCAGCAAAGCTCTTGCACATGGAATTGAAAAAATCATGCCATTCATAATCCACCCGGATCAAACAGGTTTCATCAAAGGCAGGCATCCAACAACACACGCAGACTATATGATTTAATCCATTATTCATCACTGCAACAGTAAAACACCATCATAGTCACTGTAGATGCAGAAAAAGCTTTTGACAGAGTCAACTGGAACTTTTTATTCACCACATTACAAAAATTTGGCTTTGGGGAATCGTTTATTAATTGGATTAAAATCTTATACACAGCACCTTCTGCCACGGTCACCACCAATGGACTAACTTCACAAACCTTTACACTGCACAGGGGGACTAGGCAAGGATGCCCACTCTCCCCTTCTTTATTCACCATCTTCATTGACCCCTTAGCAACAGCCATCCGCCAGAACCCACTCATCAGAGGAATCTGCACACACCAAACACAACATAAGATTAGTTTATATGCTGATGACATTTTACTCTTTTTGCAAAATCCTTAATCATCTTTGCAAGAAATTATTAAAACTGAGATCTGCAATCTCAGATTATGGAATAAACTTGAATAAATCTTTAATTCCTTCACTACATCAAACCAAATGGGATGCGGTAGCTCAGTTGTCACCCATTCCTCTATGCACAGATCACATCACTTACTGAGGTGTTAAGGTTTCCTCCAGGCTGTCAGAGTTGACAGGACTCAACTTCACTTCTTTTTCCGATTTTACTGGACAAATAAACCATCACGGATAAAATTAAGCACTTTTAAAAAAAACAAATCTTTAGGAGGATTAGAAGCCCCACATTTTTACCATTACTCACTACCAAACCAACTTCAATACACATATAAATGGACTCACCCCACTCAGTCAGACATCACATGGCTAGACATAGAACAATCACTCTGCGAAAACTTGCACATATCAGACATCCCTTTTCTCAGTCAGTCCATTAAATGTCACTCATGCCTTGACAACACCTTCAAAACCCACAAAATCACTCTCACATACTGTACAAACATTTCACCAGCTCTATTCTTGCCAGTTTCAGTCTCTTTTAGAATGAGCCATTTAAGGACTCTTTTATGCAAATAAGCTGTTGCTGGCCACACCCCACCCATCCCATGTTTACGCTGCATGTTTATTACACGTGAAAATGACCGAAAACAGAGGCGCTATCCAACCCTACATGTTCGACCCGAGTCGAACCCAGACCAAAAGGAAAAAGGAGCCACCTGCACAAACACCACGAATGCAGCAAGCGGTTTCTGAATGGTTAGTCAACTTTTTAAATCAACTTATTTGTTGTTACCATCGCCATCTCTCCTTAGTTTTACTTAAGTCAGGCTACATAACCTACCCTGTTCAGCCTGTGACAATGTAAACTATGTAATGTTCCTTAATTTTTGTGACATCATGCCAGTCTTTTTACGATATTTAATATTTGGTTGCATTTGAAACTTCACAAAGCTCACACCACTGAATTAGCTTTTTTTTATCATATAGGTGCGCTTGTGGAAATTGAGGCTGAGAATATATGCTGCCAGGAGATTTCACAGGTAACATTTATTAGCTACACTTATTTAGGCCTTCAGATATGTTTCCGACTGTGCTACCATAGCACTCACTTATTTAATATGCTAGTGTCTGTGCTAGCATAGCACTCACCTTACATCATACATAATAGGTCACATGACGTCTGCAGCAGCTAGAGGAGAGCCCTCAATGTGTGATCGATCATCCAGGTTTACACCCGGTGTGCCTGTATGTTTATTCTGTCCAAAATGCATTCAGCATCTACAGAGCTGACCATGGGGCTTTACAGCTCCGGGGAGTAGAGCAGTACTTTTTATTTCTTCTTAGTTTTTACCAGTATTTATGACAAATCTATGACAACATACTGCTTTTTTTAGCAAACACAGATTTTAGTCTTACTTTACTTACTTTACTTGTCTTACTTTACTTTACGTCATAGGCCACCAATGGCCTTACATGCCAAAACATATAATTGGACAATGCCCCAAAATGATCAAATTTTTCAGTCTAACAACTTGGTTTCATTTTCCTGCTTAGTCCAGCAGTCAAATCTCAAATCAGCTGTTTTATCTCAAATCAACACTAGAGCTATTAATCTTCACCTTCCTTCAGCAGTGGCACATTTAGTTAATATATCCAAAATTATAACCAATTCAAATAAAACCATAACTTTACCAACAATTAAATGGGAAGAAGACCTTTCTATTGCTCCTGATACCGACTTCTGGACTCAAATTTGTAAAAATATTTATTCTGACTAAAAACGCCAACTTTCAGCTCACACAGTATAAGACTCTTCATAGAACACACTACACAGGGGAAAGACTGTCTAAAATGGGATTCACATCAGAAACTTGCGCGCACTGCTCACAAAATTGTCCGGACACATATATCCACGCCCCATGGCACTGCCCACCCATTAAACACTTTTGGAAAGATGTCACTGAACCCCTATCCTGCCTGCTGGGCTGTCACATCCCATTATCCCCCTTACTCTGTCTTCTGGGTAATCTATCAACTCTCAGTCAGGAAAAAACAAACAAAAAGATACTCCTTATAGCTCATAGCTTATATCTTCTTGAACTGGAAATCCCAAAAACACTATTCACATAACGCATTGGAAAAATTTGCTTACAGACTACATCTCCCTAGAAACTTTTTTCATCCCCTTACAACTATACTTAGGAATCACAACACTCCAATCAGACCTCATTCAACACTTACAAATCTGACACACTCATCCTAATTATTTAAGTATTCACATATTATTATAATAATACAAATATACATATATATTTGTATATATAAGGTTTTAGTAATATTATGAGTATTTTCATTATTATTATTATTATCATCATAGAAACCCTGAGCAGTAATAAGATGATGTTGATGGGATGATATTTTGTTTTGTATAAGGGCAGTAACGGTTTAATGAAGATCATGACACTAAATATATATACTTCAAATGTATAAATATAATTAAATCAAATCTACACCCAACAAATACCACACATGTTTTTAATGCACGGCATGCTGATTTTAATGCACCACAAAAAAATATTAATAATTAATAAAAAAAAACATGACCACTGACCCAGAAGTTAGGATAGGTGTGGTATGTGTTGGGTATGTGTTATTATTATTGTTATTAAATCATTTATTATTATTATTATTGTTAATAGTGTTATTATTATTGATATTACTGTTGCTATCATCACAAAGTATTATTGTTATCATCACCATCTTTAGTGTTACTATTGTTATTAGAATTACTGTTATTATTGTTGTTATTATTATTATTAATGCAACTATTGTCGTCAACACAAAACATTATTATCACCATCTTTCATATCACTATTATTATTATTACTATTATTACTGTTGTTATTATTATTGATATTACTGTTGCTGTCATCACAAAATACTATCACCATCCTTAGTATTACTATTATTATTATACATGCTAGTACTATTTAAATACTACTACTATTATTCAGATTGTCATTTCTGCTTATCCTTATTACTGTTATTATTGTTGCTGTTTTATTGTTGTTTTTGTATTTTGTGTTCACCGTATGTTGTATGTTTTGCACTTTTAATAAAAAAAAGACATTTACCTATTCTGTTCTGTCCTAATGAAACAAGCTCCCAGCCTCCACCCGATCTGGCAAGACCATCACAACCTTAAAAAAACAACTTGAGAAACATCTGTTTTGCAAACATGTGACCAATCCCTAATGCTCTGATGTTCAACCTCATTTACACTTATGAACACAGAACTGAATACACGGGGTAGTATCAAAGAAAGGTTTGTGAACCAGTGACACATAAATTTACAGCTGACCCAGAATCAATAAGAGCAGAGACTGTAATTTGATTCCCCATATGACTGATAATAACAGAAATCGTGAGACAGAAATTAGAAATGAAACTCTTCTGAGTGTGTCACCTGAAAAGCAAGAGGTTTGGGCCAGCAGAGAGAAAATATGATCATTTAAAATTCTGTGCTGGACTGGAGCCTTGCATTTTTGCCCACCTGCTTTTTCATTGCCTTCCTTATTTTCTATATTTTAACCTTTTGTGTTTGTTCTATGCTGGTTCATTGACTCTTCTACCTGTTGCCAAGTCAAGTCTCCTGTGTTTGGTTTGTTATTTTATACTCTCATGTTTTTTTTCAGCCCTTATTGTGGTCTGGACCCATTTGTTTCTGCCATTTGTTTTGCGTTTGGGTTTTACAAACAATACAAATGTTTAACAAAAGAAGCTAAGGTTTGTCAAGAGGTCTATAAAGTTGCTAAATCTTGCAACAGTTATTCAATTGGTAACACAACCCTGGTCACTGCTATAGGTAGCTGCTTATATGTTTGTAAGGTAACTGACAAGACAAAAATGATCAGGCTATATTTAAAATTCATTTAAATGTTCTGGTAATTGTTCAAACGTTTTGAATCTATACTACACTGATAAATCGATACTACATGTAGTATATGTTCTGAGTCATATACTACATTGATTCTGCAAGTGATAGAGATGGCACAAAGTTAAAAGCACAGAACAGTATCTCTAGAACAGCATTTACCAATCCTAGGCCTGGAGTGACCCCTACACTGTCCCTCTAATCTAACACACATGATTCTGTTTATCAGTCCGTTAGGAGCTGATACTCAATTGCCTGAACTGTTTGTTTAATAAAAGTTACAGTGCTGGAATACTTTAGGACCAGTAGCAGTTACTGGAATAGTATGTAATGTTCTTGTGAAAATATGTGAAGTACCAGTCAGTCCGACAGAAGAAATATCTTAGATTTTTGTAAAAACTTTTAATAGTGATTATCAATTTGGTAGCATATGATAAATAAATATATAAATAAAAAATAAACATTTGAGGTTTGATAGAAATAGACAAGTGGAAATAATTGTAAACATCACAGTAAATATAAATACCACTGTAAATATAAAAGACCACTACAATAAATAAATAAATAAATATTTAAATACATAAATAATTATACAAATATCTAATAATAATTATTCCAAAGTCAAATTGAATGTAGGAGATCCATTTTCAGTTACTTCATGTGACCACTTAACATCATAAAAACAATACCATGTTATTGCAATACACAGTTTGTCCAGGAAGGTTTTGTGTTGTAGGGCTAGTTGAGCTGCTGTATACCTAGTGTGAAACAGCAATGTGGCGTAGACTGCGAAACACGTCCTGCATAAAATTGCGCAGCTGCTGGAGTAAGAGATGAACAGCCACCTGAACTTGATATTCATTGTTGAGACGTAAAGAATAGCCTGGAGTTGTTCTCTGGGATATTGTAATGGGAATCTGACCCAGCTTTTGCATCTGAGCAAGAAAGCAAAATATTAGGTTGTAAGCATTTTTGGGTATTTAGTATTAAAATATTAAAATCAAACCTTGATTCAGTGTGTCAGTATGAAATGTCAAAATGTATTTCCAAAGGTTGTTTGAACAGTCTTGTACAATGTTTTTACGATTCTTATGGACAACATTGTTGGTCTCAATTTGTTCTGTTTCTTCATGTAACCTCAGACTAACTGATGATGGTGGGATCAGATCAGACTGACTCTCTGTTTGTGGATCATAATGTCTGTTTAACAACAACTTTTACTGGATTATTACAGTTAATGGCAAAGAACATTTGGAAATCTGTATTGAATTTTCCTACCAACACACCAAATCAAAAGAAATATACATTGTTTTTTATAGTTTGAACCATTTGTTTAGTGAAGCATCTGGTGCGTACGCTGTTACAAAGTATGTACACGTGAATACATAACTCTAACTGTGCTGTTCATAACTCAAAGGATGCTGGGCTTCATGTTGAGCTGTTATATTAAGAAACATTTTTTCACTTTAAACAAACCGTTTAAAGTGATTGTCCTTGAAAAGAATTTAGCTTAACCTTACCTCATGGATCTGAAGAGCCAGATCTCTGATATCTGCAAGAAGGAGGTTCAGTTCTTCACTGGAAGTCAGGATTCTGACTTCCTGCAAAAGTTCACGATGTAGTTCCAAACCCTCTATAATACCACTTAAGCTCATAGCCTGTTAAAACAACAGTCATAAAACATTATGTATATATTTGTTTATTTTATTGTTATATATTTAGTTACTTTTATTTATATTCATTTTACCAAGGTATGGTCCTCTGAAATTGCCTTCAGCACTGGCGGGGCAGGAATGCCAATGTCGCTTAATAAATACTCCAGGTTTTTGGCTTCACTCGACAGTTCAAGTGTCAAACCCTGCAAACAAACCATTTTTGCATTATTACAATTAACATTAAAGCAACTGGCTTAACATAATCTTTAATTTAAGTTTTGTGATTAATTTAGGTTCGACATTTTGTGATATTTTTATTAGGATGTCATCGGATTTGTCAGTAAAAGATTAATTCGATAATAACTGAGATTAACTTGTTCATCAGTAACATTCAGTAACGATCGATTAAGACGCTCACCACTGTTTTGACGCTCGCCTCGTGCACCCGGGGAACGTCGTTCAGGATTTTCTTCGCTAAACTCACGCCGCGCTCCGCCGCCGCGTTCATGGGGTCACTTTCACGGAGCGGCGCCGAATAAACGCACGTGAGATAAAAGTGGACTGCAAGAACTGTAACGTGAAAAGTTTTGTTAATCAATATTTAACAAACATTATTCCAGCAGAAAACGCATTAAATACAACCAGTAAAACAGTAGCATACACTACGTAAGCGTGCATTATGTATGTTTGCATATTGTAAGTTTGCATTGCATTGTTTTAAAACAGCTTTACAGAAAATACATTTTAGAACGGTTGAGGTAAGAATAAATCATAGAAATTTGGAAAAAAAGGACATTGGAAACAAATAATTAATAAAACACACAGAAAAGCCTACACAGATTATCATTCATATGATCTGAAATATACAGTACTTACAAAAATAGGACTTCATTGTGCGTGCAAGGTGATGTTTTACTCCGTTGATAAACAGATTTCCACTAGGCTATTTAAACTCATTGGGATTGATCAACTAGGGAAACTTTCATGAGTTAGTGTGTGTTACGTGTACAATAGCGTATCAGGGACATTGCGAAAAACGAATCACAAAGAGTGAAAGGCTGCGGTCATAACGTTTCCGTTTTTCTGATCTATCAATCATGTAGTTTTCATTTATTATTTTTTGCACCTATTGATGCTTATTGTATATGGTGAACGTCCCAGAAATATACATTTTCTACTTTATCATAATCATCATCATTAATTCAAACGACCACGTTTGGCGCATTCTAACACATTTGTCGTCTGATGTTCCCCTAAAGGCGCAGACTGAGCAACTGTCGCAAGAGTCGGTCGGGCCGTAAGCGAGAGCCTCCGCGGGGAATTCCTTCGTTTCATCATCGCAGGAAATACATCCAGCCAGCAATTCAATAACTAGCGTCAATGAATGACGCTTCCCATAAGTTTCCCTTTTTATTAAGAATGAATAAAAAGTTTCCCAATTCATTAATTTCCATGCTATATTTCCTTCTATTGTTTCCTGTTATATTTCCTTCTAGTATATTCTTTAAAATATAAAAAACATATATGAGTCTCTTTAGGGAAAATGAAAAAAACTAATATTGCTATACTTGCTAAACTATGCATTTAAATCTCATATAACATTAGAACACACAGTTTAACAATTATTGAACTAATCTAATTCTTATCAAGCAGGCTGATTTTGATACTCTATTACCTACAACACAACAAATGGACTATTCAGTTAAACTGCAGTTCCACAATAAAGACAGGTCAGTAAGTCCTAAATAAACACATCAGAATTTATAGGGCACCTTCTATTAGGAAGCTGTCCCAAACCCCCGAATGTCAACTTACACAATATAATAATGTTGGTAATACTTTACAACAAGGTTTTATTAGTTAACATAAGTTAACTATCCTACATGAACAATTAACAATACTTAATATTTTTAATAATATTGATAATTTTGACATTTTAAATTCGACAAATACATTGTTAAAAAAAAAACGTTGTTTATTTGCTATGAACTAGCATAACCAATGAACAGTTTATTTAAAATGTTAAATTATTAATTTAAAGTCATAATTAAGGGATAGTCGGCCATAGCAAAAGGAGTTTCAAGACAGATGCCCTAAAAATAAAAACACCTGCGTTAGACGTTTAACAGTAAATATCAATAATGGATGAGAAGGCACAAACAAGCTGTATTTAAAGCTCAGAACACAATGAACAATTGTCGTCTTTAATAATAATGCATAACTGCTTTTTATCATTAACTTTTTTTAACATATTTTCAATCTAATGTCATCATTTTGTATCATTGTCCAAAGTTTGTAATATTGTACTTTACCTGTTTGTTTATTGGCTAACTTTTTATTGGGGTTTTATAAATCCCTGTGAACAGATTTAATAGCAATAACACAATTTATAGGCAGTTTATAAAGTGGGCGGGTTTCGTTTCACTCCAAAACAGCACTGACAGAAAAATCACATGAAGTGAATCTAAGTGAACCTGTAACAAAATTATCAGTGATCTTTTGTTATAAAGGTGTTGTTTTTAAGATTAGATCATCACTCATAGAGGAGAGACATGTCAGAAACAACGTGATAAATTTGAAACCAGCCTGCAGAATCTATACATGTAAAGACTGGTTCTCAGGATGTGTATTGAGAACTCAGAGTTAGCATTAAGTATGACGCAAAAACTAACACACACAGAACCGAACATTTATTCCCATTTAATAGAATAAACAAATCACAGGATCAAATGTAATTTAGTAACACAGACACTCCCAGAATATCCCACAACATCTAAACCACATGACATCATACCAGAAACATTGACCTTGTATCATTTCATTTCTGATGAAACAAGCTATTATAATCAAGCTTCAATAACAAATGAATGAATGAACTTCATGATACAGCTGTAAACAGCTCATTCATTGGTTATGAGAGCACAGTGGGAGAAACAGTTAAACCATCTGATCTGATATGGGAAGAAAACAAACATAGGGATAAACAGGGCAGAGGAAGCACTAGAAACTTATGGGAAACTGTCATCATCGTCCTCTGCCATCTCTTTGGCAAACTCAAGGTCCTGCTGTTCTCTCTCTCTCCTCTCCTGTGGACACACATGAAAAACAGCTTCATCTTCTGTCTGTCACAGGACGACTTTAATCCACAGATGGACACACTCTCTTACCTCTGCAGACTCCAGATCTTTGTTGTAGGCCTTTGGTGGAAATCTCATGGCCTGCACAAAGAGATGGACATTTTAACAACAGGCATTCACTTAAAAAAACGATTACAAACTTTGCAACTTGTACAGCACTTTTCATGTTATTACCTCTCAATGACAAATCTCTTCATTGTTTTCCTCACCTTATACGCCACTTTGGCCACTTTTTTAAAAAAACTTTCCCTAAATGTAAGTGTATTATGGAAGCTCAGCACTACTCTTGTGTTTTCTACCTTGACAGACATGTTGTGGATATCCAGACAGAAGGAGATGCGCTGATGGAAGGCGAGCTGAGGCTCACGTGTGCTGTAGATGTCCATGGTCTCTTTGGACTGAACGTAACCCTTCTCATGGTTAATGCTTGCCTCAATGACACCATCACGAATCGCCTGCAACAGACAGATGATGATAATGAAGGAAAAATTCTGCAAAGATGTTTGTTCTGTGCAAACCAACATTTTAGAAGTTAATACCACAGCATAACATTTGAGTTTTGAAAGTGAATTTAAATATTAATCTATTAAAACAACAGCATTTAAAACAAACATTCAAAGGCAAATTTACAATTAGGCATTTAGCAGACGCTTTAATCCAAAGCGACTTCATAACACTTAATCTTATCCCTAACCATAAAGACGACAATAAACATCAGCCGGACGTTAGAGTTTTACCCAGAGTACAACAATTCGATGCACTCACTCAAGGTAACATTATTTAGTCAATGAATTTCCACTCAAAAACAACACGATAGGGTTAGTACAATAAATTTAAGCATTTAAAGGAAAACAGATGTTTTGTTATAGTTTTTGTATCCTATATGCCAGGGGTGCCCACACTTTTTTGGCTTGTGAGCTACTTATAAAATGACCAAGTCAAAATGATCTACCTACTATAAAAATACAAAACATATATTTATTTATGGATATATTGAGAATTCTTTATATGCACATTTTCATGCTGCGATTAATTGATTAAGGTTTTTTACAGTATACAGTATTATCACGGTATTCATTTGAATGGAAAAAAAGGTAAAAAATAAACAAATTCAGTGTTTTCCTTCTAGAAACAACTTTAATTATTTTAAATAATAAAAAGTACCTCATTTTTGACAAACATGATTGATTTGATACATTGGAGTGCGCACGCGTCTCTTGCTCAGCACACATGCAGTGCATCTCCACGTGGGGATTGTTTACATCAGAGTGCGCAGACTGCACTCGGCTCTTTTACGCAACATACACGCAATGTACTTTGATGAAAAAGCAGCTAATGGACGTTATAAAAATCTACATTTGGATCTATAATTATTCACTGTATTTTGAAGTGTCTGCGATAACAATACCGTGCATAATCATTACCGCGATTAATCGCATTACCCAATACCGTCACATGCCTAGTAAGGATGGATGATGGGCTGACGTCTACTTTGTAAATGCCATGCGATCTACTCACACTACCTTTGCGATCGAGGTATTGGGCACCCCTGCTATATGTTAAGTGCAATTTTAGTTTGTGTCCTCATGAGGGTGCTGTAGTTAGGAGTGAAGTGAAATGTGGTGGGAATGTTTTGGGGACGGGAGTTTTTCCTGTTTTAGTTTGTAAACAATACATGACAGATAATAAAACTGGTCAAAAGGAGAACTTTGTCTAGTGTTTTTATTACTGCATTACTGCAGCCTGTGAGGTCACAGTGCGTTTGCTCTGTGACCATATCTACATTTCAGCAGATATGGTAATGAGACAGAGTTGTGTTGTTAATGTGGGAAGTGTGTGCGATACTGACCTTGGCCACGATAAACTCTGCATCTTCAGGACTGTCCAGCTGCAGTTTCTGTGCAATATCAGCCAATGAAATGCGAGAATACGACAGACTGATCATTCGCACACCTGCAAAAAACAACACAAACATTATATGGTTTCACACCTCCCTTAACATGTCTGAAACCTCCAGCACTGATTAATCTAATATTCAAGGAAAGAGTGTCATATAAACATTTTTCCTTAGTTGCATTTAAATTTAATGTAGTTCAGTAAAATAAGCTCACCTTATTATTACAGCACATATATGTTTTGAGATAAACAGATAAGCAGAACTATGGGCTCAGACATAGACCTGTTTTAATGACATTGTGCCGGAGACGGATAATCAATGTGTATGTGCCATCGGTCTGGAACTTCTCCCCAAACTGATCCAACACCTGGTTAAATTTGGCAAGGTTTCCAGTCCTCACAGCTACACAGGACAGAGAAAAACACATCAGCTAAGACTGCAAAAACACCAGACATCTTTTTTTAGTCTACTGATGTGAACAATGACATAGTTTGGTTGAATGCACAACACCTGGGATTTAAAATAGATTTTAGTCAAAATGTAAACAGTGTTTTGTACCAACACTGGATAACAGCAAAATGATCACATGGATAATCACCACTTTTGATGCACAGATAAATAAGATCAGCCAATAGCCATTTGATCTCCGTTTTATTTTTCAATAGTCACCTTGTGTGAGCAGGAAGTAGGGCATGAGGGATCTCTTCAGAGATGGCTGACGGAACTGCAGACGGTCTGGAATCTCCCCCAACAACAACTCTACCACAATCAACAGTTTGTGCACCTGACAGAGCCACAGTCAACAGTCACAACACAATCAAACAAATGCATGTGTGCTTGTCGTAAGGCTGAATGCTCACAGTCTGTTTAAAGCCCACGGCCGTGTGCTGAGGGGCTTTCCTCAGGGCATTTGTCAGAGTCCTCCGGGCTTCTGAATACTCCAACTGGATGGCCTTTATCCGCCCTGAACCAATAAACATCACAATCTATGTGACCCAACAATATACTAACTCTTGATCTCCACTACAGATTAATGCGCACACACACATGCACTTATAACTACAGAAACACAATGCTAACTGCAGAACATGCTAAGCTCATTTGACTAACGGTTCATCAGACTATGCCAAACACAAAACGCTTGATTAAAACATGGAATCTCGAGGTCATGTGTATGGATTTATAGATGCAGAATGCATGACTGTTACCAAAGGAAACCTGTGCTTGGCAGTGTGGATCGATATTTAGGCTGTACACTAGGCAATCTGAACCGTACTTTGAAGTGTGATTGACTCCCAAGGTCTGGTTTGTTTGACCAGTGTGAGCACCCCGAATCGTGCCTGTGCGTGGTTTGTTTAACCATGCTCTGGTCTGCATGAAGCGGCGAGCACAAAACAGCCACTGCTGCTGTTTGCGCTAGCGTCATCATTACAACAACAAACATAGTGCTTGGGTTCAGTACAAGGCAACCGTGCCTAGTGTGAGTACGACCTTAGATATCGGAGGCATTCTGGATCTGCATTGGTTCACTCACCTGTGTAGTAAAGATATCGCGCCCACTCATTGTTATTGGCCAGCTCAGGGAAAACAGACTTGGAGACAAGCTTTTCAGCCTGGTCATATAAGTGATACTGCAGATAGTTGCGCAGCAGCAGGTTGAGTAGGGTCGCCTGTCCGTCAGCATCGTGACGTAATGTCGCAGTCCTCAGACGTGTGTGCAGGAAACTGAGTATCAACACACACTGCGTTAGGAAATGAAAGCTTGTTAGCTGAACATCATCTCACTGTGGGCAGAAAGCTAACCTGCGCACTGCATCCAGCTGGTTCAGGACCTCATACACTCGGGAATGGTAGTAATAACACTTTGCTGCTACTAAATCCAAAGCGCGTCGGTTCTGAGAGCTGATCTTTTGCAGCAGGTCATCAGACACCTTCTGAGCCTGTACAACAGATTCATTTCAAAACAGATGACACCTCACTTCACATAGCCTGCGTAAATGTATATCGCTTTGATCTAGTGTTAAAAAATACAACGGCTACCCATCAGGAAACAAACTAAATTTTTCAGAGTTTATATGATTTGCAATTTTCTTTTCATAATTTATTACTGGAAAAAGTTCAAAAACATCAACTGCTTGATTGTTGATGATTGTATATCTTTTCAATTCTTAAAGCATTATTGATAGGATGACTGTCAAGTGCAAGAATCCTCTCAGCTTACTCTTATAAAACGCTGACATCTGACCGATTACCTCAGGGTAGTTTTTGAGGTTGGTGAGATAGACAACCATCAGCAGCTGCAGATACGCCTCAACCTCAGGAATCAGGGGTGCGGCTGCAGCTTTACCAGTGCGAGGTCTGAACTGTACGTCTCCCTCACTCTCCATGGGCTAAATGACAGACATGGAGACACTTTTAGTGTTGACAGACAGACGGACAGAGCCAGTGTTGACAGACAGACGGACAGAGCCAGTGTTGACAGACAGACGGACAGAGCCAATGCTGACAGACAGACAGATGGAGCCAGTGTTTCCACACACAGTGACACTCTCAGTGTTGACAGACAGACATCCCAAAGAGATGTGTAAAATCCCTGATATCAGTAGGCATTAGTGTTGTCACATTTATGACTCTGTACAATGTCTGGGTACATTTTTTGATACCAATACCAATTAGTCACATTAATCTCTACCTGTCACTGCCCTGTTAAACACAGATCACTGCATAACAGAAGACAGCTCTTATTAAAACCATATCATTTTTAACAGCAGGGAATTATGGTACATTTCTAGTATCTGTATACCATGCAACACTAGTAGGGGAGAGTGGGGACGGTTGCAACATAGGGCAGTTGCAACATGACTTATTCCTCCAAACAGGAATGAGCTAGAGTGATGACACTAATACTGCACATGTTTAATTAACCCCTCCCCTTATCTAAAAGAAATCAGGCATATGTGACCATTCCTTCAGGTAAAAATTAACTTTGAGGTAAAAAAGTTTCAGTTCAGTTCACAGAAGTAGTTTAGTACAATTTCAGTCTCGATTTTCATAAAAAAAAAATCAAATTTTTTGTAGGCCTAACAAATAACTAAAACGTTGTTGTTACATACTGTTTACTAGTCTTTGTCATTATACAGCCAATTTAACAAATATAACAATTTAACCACTTAACATTTTGAGCATTGATGTATGTGAAGCTTATGTTTTAGTACCTGCTGCAGGAAACTGAGCAGAAAGTCTTTGGCAGCAGTGTTGGAAGTGAAGAATCCAGATATGGCCTTCTGCAGAACATTTGGGTTAAGTCTGCGGCTTGTAGAGGGCAGAGCACGTAGGGCACGAAGAACAAAGCGAGGCTCCTTCCCCTGGACAGCTTTCTCTATCTGCTTCACATGCTCCTTAATATCTGAAACAAAACACCACAAATCAGTTCTTCAGTGAAACCAATGTCATCACAGAAACCTCTAATCCAAGCAAGCCTTTCACCCCTAGGATGACCAAAAATGTTACACAGTTTTTACTGCTACTGTGTTTAATATGTAACAAATTCTTACACGACTTGCACTGAAAGTATGTACTAAGCATGCACAACACTGAAGAGAAAGGCAAGATATGGTATAATAGCGATAACTGGTTAAATAATGTAATGTGTGATAGGCTATAGCACTGCAACCTTTTTCTGTAAAGCTGCTCTTGAAAAGCTCAAAGCTCCCAGTTACAGGACATTAATGACTGCCAGGCTAAACTACCTGATCACTGTTCTCTTACATCAGTCATGCAGTTTTAAAGCATTCCTCATGTAGTGTTCAGTGTGGCTGAGTGAAAGTGGCCTTCGTGATTTCAAGTGATCAATGATAGATGTTCCTGTCAAGTGATAGATGTTCCTGTGTCAACATCATTATTAGCCCCGTGACGACATTCTTATCAAACAATCACAACAACAACAACATTCCTATCAAACAATCATAACAACAACACGCGTTCAGACCTTCCAGTGTGAGCTGATCTTGTTCTCGGTGAGTTCTCTGCTCATGCTCGCTCATCTCCGCGTCCTGCGTCTCCGCGCCGCTCTTCTCTTTATCCGCGCGCGATGACTTCTCGCGCTTCTTTGTTGTTAATTCTTTCATGCTTCTGCTCAAAGTTTTAAATTCGATATTTTACGGGAAAACAAAAAACCCGAAACATAAACCAGACGCTGGCGAGACGCTTCGGCTACACGATTAACACTCAAGATGACTGGCAAATCTCACCGCCGCTATGAATTATGGGAGACTGTGTTTCCCTCTCGCGTGAGTTTCTGTGCAGAAAGGAGCGTCTGCGCGAGTGCGCTGTTAGTGGTGGATAGCGCGAGGCTTCTATGGGATTGTGTCAATAAAAATGCAAACTTTGAAGAAACGAACAAAAATAGCTCAAAGAAGCACACTCTTAAAATAAAACTATAAACTTGATGGCAAAAGTGTAGCATGGTTTTCAAGCAACACGTCTTCTGTAAAAACTGTTTTCTAATCTTCCTCTTTCGCAAATCGGAATTTTTGTTTACACTTTCACGGTACTCGCTTGTGGGCGGAGCTTAACTGTGCTTTACTCTTACTGGCTAGTGAGATTTTGACCGACAGCTCTCTGACCCGGAACCGTTCGTTTTGTATTGTTTACTTGTTGTTATATACGTCTACAAATGATGCTTTGCATGTAATGTCTTTTTTTTGTTCATAATGTTGATATTTTCTGTACCTTTGTCTTTGATACTGTCGTGGAGCAATAAGTGGTCTTATCAAATTTATTAATAAAGTTAAAAAAACAGAGTTCCAGTTATCAAAACAAGACTTTATTGATTCAAACAACAAAGCAGAGAAAACAGCAGCTGGGTTCTGATCTCTATCTGTTTGGGGTCTCATATTTATACATTACTCTTATCAATCTTTTTTAACCAGAATTAATACACTAGTTTTTATTAATTTCACTCATCTGGTTTTCCACCAGTATTTAATTCCCCTTCTGACTTGTATTTTTTCTAATTGTGGAACTTGGCCAGATCAGCCATTTTTTTTAACCATAGTTCATATTTCACCACCTTCTATTGGTTAGCATAATCTCATGGGGCGTACACCAAACTTGTTTGTGCCCTACCTTATCATGTCATGGCACTTTGGAAACTACCCAGCTTACAGTTGCATCCCTCACATTATCTAATGGAACAGTACCGAAGACCCACAGTTTGTATGTGACCATTCTGTATTTTAAACAATCATCACATTGGTCAATCTACATATCAGACTATTGATTTCATTCATTATTATACTTTTTAAGTAAATTTCACAATACATTCCCCCCTCTGAGACTTTATCAAGTCTCATCTCTAAACCCTTTGCCCAGAGCGCAGCATCATGAGTCCACCTGTATTTGTTACCTTCTAATGGACCAATAACAGTCCTCCCACTCCCCCTAACAAATAGTTTCATCATGGTGCTGCCATGATGAAAATATGTATGTAAGCTTGTGCATGAAGTATCTGAGCCTTGCCCATGGTTGTCATGGTTATGTAGAATATATGACTGATCAATCAGTTGATAAAAATTACTAGAAATTATATTCAGTAAAAACAAAAACATGCAATAAGTGACGCACTGGTCTTCTCCCACAGTGCCAGAGGAACTCCAGACATTTCCGGTAGCCTGGAGCGCTATCTGGTGTTGGAGTAGTTTTTGAACCTCCAGTCGAATCTACTCATATTGCTAACCAATGAGATGCTTGTCGATTCTTTCCAGTGATAATTATTTTAGTGTTTTCATAAACATTCTATATACTAAGAATGCAGATTAAATGATAGATCATGAGTAAATACTTAGTCTTTCTTAATGTCCCAGACTTTCCACTTGTATTGTCTTGTAACACAACTTAAGACCTTCAGCGTTATTTACCTTCCATAGAAATCACAATTTACATTTGATTAATAAAAGAATAAATGACTTCAGGAAGGGGTATATGCCAAAATAAATTAACATAACACCTTCTAACTTCCTGCCTACTCAAAAACTTATAAAACTACTTAATATAAAAAGAAAATACAAAAAGGATACTAACTCCCTTTCTATCAAAGCTACAATATAATAAAACAAAGACTGAAAAATAAAAGGCACCCCTTCCCTACAATTCTGTTGCTTCCTTTAGGAAGGTTCTTACACAATTTCATCCAGCTCATTCAGTCCAGGGCCCACCATATACTCGGTGGTATACCCAATGTCAACTCCAGTT
>JAZGTK010003246.1:0-28071 GCA_036877625.1 Ambastaia sidthimunki | reverse complement strand
CTACAGTCCCTGAGAAAAGTTGTACAGCTTCACTTCTAATTAATACTTTCACCCAGTTTCTTAAAAAGCCTTCCAGCACAATGTCTGAAAAACAGTTTAGGTGCTGTTAGGCAAGACATGATCTGAAGGAAGTTCAGTAAGGCTTATTGGACAGGAAACTCTCTAACATGTGGAGAGATGGACCTGGAGCCCACTGAGGAACCATGTGACCAGCACCCTGGAAAGGCAAAGCTAAATGTTACAATCTATTTCCATTTTAGGTACAAACAGACACATTTAAGTACATATTAGTCTGCTTTGGCTAAAATAACATTTAGGGTAATGAAAGAGACTGTAAATAGGCTACTTAGGCATTTATAACATAGTTCAAGTCATACCCTAAAAGAAAAAAAGGCTATAGACTCTATTTCACTAACATTCCTGTCACATACCTTGACTGTGAGAAAAGTGATGTTGCCAAATTGCTGATAAAATCCTGCAACCTGCTTATCATACAGCCAGCGCTGGTATTGTGTGGTTGCCTTACAGGGACAAAACCAAACATCAGCCCCAGAAAACGCTGAAGTGATTCTTGAATTCTCTTAAATTCTCAGATCTTACCTTCTGTCCAAGGTCTTCGACAAACCACTGGTCTCCAAGGAAGTTACAAGCCATATCAGTATCTCCATTATAGACCAAAGCTCTTACCCCGGAGGCCAGTAGCTTTTTATAGACATCCTTAACAGTTTGGTAGATTGTGTGATACTGGCTACCCACTACATCACTACATGACAGAAAAAACATCACAACCACATACACACAAATTGAAATGGTAAACGTGGACTGTCAGATTAGTAGGAACCTGCAGATGTCCCATGGTGGTAGAACATCAGGGATGTGCAGAGCCTTCCTCACATCTCCTCTGTTAAGCCAGTTCATCTGTGCAGTACTATTAATGCATGGAGGCACAGCCTTAATACTTGGAGAACTCTGCACTAACTGAACAGAAGAAAGCATCATTTATCTTCTTATTCTCTCACACATAATTCATTATGTGGATGTCAGAAAGTTGTGCTGTTATGAATGAGCAGAAGGATCACGGCTCACATTATTAGATTCCCAATGATTCCTGAAGTTTTTAAACAGGTGCATCATGGCTCTCTGATAGTTCTTCTGAGATCTGACACCACCGGCACAATCAAGATACAGCGCATATTCATTCAACCCAGAATCATAAACTATATTAAATGCATGCGATACCTGCAAAACACAATTTGTAAAAAATATAAACTCTTTAGTAAAAAATTCAATTTGTATAACAGCAGTGTGCGTGTATCTGGATTCATCCATGTTACCCAAACAGAGCAAGACTCTTTAGAATTGTTGTAGAAGTTACAGACTCCATTTTGACAGCAATTGTCATTCAGATCCTTCCACAGCCTGTAAGCAAAAGTTGCATGTATCCATTAAAATATTCAATATTAGTGTTAAAGAATAAACACAAGGACACTAGAAATAATTGATTTAGCTTACTGTTCTCCAAATAGACCATGATAGTAACCAAAGTAGATTAGCGACTGATCATTTAGAGCAAAACTACTAAGGCCATTTCCCACAGCAAAGCCCTGCAACAGTGAAACAAACAAACAAGCAAACAAAACAAAACAAACAAATAGAAAACATTATACATTATAATCATTATCATCAGCTAGACAGACAACCCCTAAAGCTACTTAAAGTCAGTGCATGACATTACAAACAATACAGTCTGCACAAGGTGAGGTTTATTTTGTAAAAGTTAAAAAAGGACACTAATAATAAAAATATAATAAATGCACCTTGAAGTTTACTTTAAGTTGACCACCAGTAGCAACTCTCAGACTGAGTGTGGGTGCATAGATGCCTCCGTAACTCTCTCCAAAAATAAAAAATTCATTCTGGGTGAAATTTGGAAACTTGACAAAAAAGCTCTGCAAAGCCAAGTAGTTGTTATCTGCCACCTGAGGAAAAGCACACAAGAGCGTTCAGAACGTAATTTTATACAGACACGTCTATGAATGTGTATAAATTTACCTCGTCATCATTGGTTGCATATTTCTGGTCATCAGAGTAGGAATAACCCACTCCTGCAGGGGACTCAAGATACAGAACATTGGCAATTTTATTCCAGCTGAATTCATTTTCATAGAGGGTGGCTCCATTATCATTGACCTAGGAGACACGAATAAAACAACACTTGCATGTCACATGCTTGAGATGGTTATTGCTTTGTGCTGCATGGGACAGCAATTCAGTTATCAAAGATTACATAAATACTTTTTGCCTCTCTAACCTTTGCTGCTCATAAACTCTTAGTATTTTCATCCCTACCCTGTTAGCAAACTTGTTGGTCAATACATTGTAAGTTTTAAACGAATAGACCTACATGAAACGGGCCATTTTCTGACAGAAACCCGTCCAGAGAGCTGCAGCCTGGCCCCCCATTCAGCCAAAGCACTAATGGGTCTTTAAGAGGGTCCCTCTGAGAAGTCACAAACCTGTAACATATACAATATAACATATATAATGCTTTAATGATTACACAATATTTTTATTTGTGTTTTTAGGACCCAATACATCAAACTGGATTAAGGTATGTTTGCACAATACAGTACAACCTGTTTTTGGTATGGTACAGCAGTATCACCATGACTGCCTGGATTTTGAACAAGTCACCATATTTTGTACGTGAATATAGCAATTCCTGTAGTACTATGGGATATATAAAGTACCATTGTACCAGAGATCACTGCTGGGCCATTTTAGAGGTCACGGACGGCTCGAAAATGTACATTTAAACATTAATATAAAGAAAGGAGAATAAATAAACGTATAGAGCAAACAAACTGTAAAACTGGGCTAGATTGTGCGCCCTGCCGGAACAACACATCGCATACAGATGCGTAAAAGCGGAAACACATGTGAAAATAACTCTATCAAAAACTGTATTTAAAATGCATAATTTAAAAAGACTTATGAAACTCACCAATAGTGCAAAAACTTGCCAGAACTGGCTTTCAGATATCCGGACCACTGGCGATAACCGGGTTTAAAAGACATGCCTGGCAGATCCAAGACCTCATCTGGATCGTACATGCCCCACACAGCATGGGCAGACATGGCAAAAAGACAAAATACCACACGCAAAGAAAACATATTTTATTTGATGAACATGGACGACCCTTCTAGACCTGAACTCCCTTGTGTGTCCCGTATTTGAGTTTCCCTTTCTCCGCTGGTCATATGACTTTAAAGTCATCAGGTGATACTGTTGAACAGACACGGTACTTCCGCCTTGATTAACTCTTTGTTGGGTCACTTTACTAGATTATTGTCTTTATCTTCTTAGTCAGCAATCAAACCATTATATTTAAATTATATTCAATCATCTTTTCTTAACATCTGGGGCTGCGTTTATCAAAAGCACTTATAGTCCCACAACATACTTAGGATTACGATTTGGGGCAATGGATCGGGTCAAAATATAACAGAAATCATTAAAAAATTCGTTAATTTGTTATGTAATGGTCTTTAAATTGATTTAAAAAATATATATATCAAAAATCTATTTTACAAATGTAAATTGACAAGTATCGATAATTTTCTAATATGTGCAGCATATATTTAAGTCATTTTTATTACAGGTTTACTGTCTTAATCTGTCTTTACTGTCTTGGACTTTTAAAGCAATTTAAATATATTTGTACTTTTCACTTTGTTTTATGAATTGACCCTGTCAAATTAAACTGTATCTCGCATTTGACATGACAGCAGGTTGTTTATTGACTATGGAGAATCCCTTTAGTGATTGCACTGACATAGTAAACAAACATACAATATAATTCATCATTCTGGAAAAGGTTGACATGCATCTTGTGTTACTGATGAAATCCACAAGGTGAGACATAATAAGTTACCTGGTATGTATGCACAGTTACATAGAATTGCATACATTGCAATAAAAAATTGGTACAACAGCAGTCATCACACCAATGCATCTACATTATTGTTAATACAAACTGTTTGGTGAATTGCTAATAAAATAACAATTGGGTTTCCCCTTTAAACAATCAAAACGAAAATCATTTCTTAATATTTTAAGTCAACCATTTAGCCATCATTACAATCAGGTCAACTGTCAGTAAATGTATTTATAGATTTTTGCCCCATCTGCCACAACAACAATTACTTCTCACACACATCGCTGCACTTCGTAAATGTAGCAAAAACGACAACCGTGCATCTGATTAAAAACCCTTTAAAGGCATTCTAAAATCTAAAATACACTCAAGTATCCATCATTTCTGATCTAAAGTGGTACACACACTCTCTTAGGTTAACACAATTTATAAAACTGCAAATTACAGATTTGCCAGTGCAAGTCCTCAAGAAAACAATATAATTAGCAACCAAAGTTTAAGAGTAAACATAATGACCATTAACCAAACAATGTCAAGTGTATACGGCCCTTATAAAATTAGGTCCTAAAAAATTAAATATAAAAAGAAGAGAACTTTAAAAAAAAAAAAAAAAAAAGAAAATTACTATATTTGGAAGATCTCGTATTACTCATATTTTTATAACAAAAATGCAGGGATTTAGCACAATACCCACATCCATTCAGAATGTAGATGTTTAGTGGTTGTCCATTCACAAACAGCCAGAGCAAAAGGATTTATGCCGCATGCTGGTGGATGATCCACTAAATTAGAGGTATAGACTTCTGTGGGATTGCTCAACTTGAGTGTGCAAAAAATAAACCTTTAAAAATGTAAAAGACTTTTTCTCCTGAATACGTAAAGGTCAGTTATAGACCTGGTTTGGACTTCATTTTTTACTTTGTCTGTATTGTTCAAAAGTCCAACGTCCAGGAGCTCACAGCCAATCCTTCTACGGGCTGTTGGAATGATTAATGATATCTTTGTAGATTGCATTCGTGGTGGTCTGTCCAAAGATAAAAGCACCAATCGTAACCATGACGACCCCATAGACCACCATTCCATGCCAGCTGTAGAGGAACAATTATGCCATTCAGTTGTGTCACTTAATATACAGCCACTGCTGAATATGTAAAATGTTTAGTAAGTAATAAATGCATTTTACCTGGCTGATCTGACATCATGCTCTGAAAGCTTTGCCTGAATCAAACACAACCCTATAGGAAAAAAAAGACTCTTGACTGTTGCCACTGTCTGAGAGTTATTAAAGTAAATCTGAAAATGTTTGTTTTACGATACCTGGAAAAACAAAGATGAAGCATGCAGCCAAACCACCAATTAGTGAAATGACTCTTCCAATGTCAGGAATGAAGAGAGCAAGAATGAGTGTAAGGAAAAACCAGACAAGCGTCTGCAGGATCCTTCTCCTCCGTTCCTTTGCCACATCTGTCTCCACCTCCTCGCCTTTAAAACGCAGCCATAGACCTTCCAGCACTGCCCTGATGTACAGAGAGTCACACACACAATTGCTGATACACTAGTACTCCAGGCCACCCTGGTCTTTAGATCCTGTCCTGATTCACATCCTTATAGTACCACAGTACGTCTATAAAAGATACATAACACTTCTATAAACCACAAAAGCCTGTTACCTTCCACAGAAGTGCAGGATTGGATAGGAGGTGACTACACAGATGATGATAAAGGCTCGAGCGATTGCCACGGCAACATCATTAGACGGATATGACATTAAAACATCCTGGCTTACAGTCGAGCCAAATGACAGGAAGCCACAGACACCTGCAGAAAGATACAAGCCCAAATATTACACAACTAATTAAAGCTTTATAAGTACATTTGATTGGTACAAATTCTGGCAGCTGTCACTTGCAGTGTTTCAACAAATACTATATAAATAGGATCCAATGAAAGACCTAAACAGCAATGGGGCTCACAAACCTGTGCCTGTATAAACAAAGAGACAGATAATCATGCTGGCGGTAACAACTGCCCACCAAGGCCGAATTTCTGGCTTCTTCATGCTGTTGAAAACAGGAACACTACTGACATGACACTGGGAGAAAGAGAACAGAACAAAAAATTATGAATGGCAGTCATCCTTCTAGAGTGAGTTGCTATATAAAAAAAGTACTACATTCAGAAATGTCATTGGCTGAAGTAGATACACACACACACCTGAAAACCAAAGCAGATTGTAGGCATGGCATTGAAGACATCAGTCCAGGATGCAGGCCTGAAAGACATCAAAAAGGAGTTATAACAGTAGTATGTGTAACAGTGCCTTAAAGCTGCAATCTATAACTTTCAACTCATTACCGACACCTCTGCTTGAAACATAAAATGCAGGTTACTTTTTGTACTTTTCATTACGTATGTTAAAGTCAACATTTCTGAGCAATTGTGACATTTTCTGGGAAACCAGACCCAACAGCTCAAATTATAAATCATTATTATAAACTTACAGCTGCAAATTGAGGTAAACAAAGGAGATTGTGAATACTGATCTGTTACGGATTGCAGCTTTAATAACAAGCACGTTGCAGACACATCAAACTCCAAAAGTTGTATTATACAACTCATAACCATGTCAAATGTAGTTCTGACCTGACTGGGATGAGTCCTGGAGAAACTTCTTTGTCAGGCCAGATGTATCTGATGATGATTATGATCGTCACATACCAGGTGCCAATAACACTCAGGGTGCTACAGAATAATTAGTACATAATATTAATGTATGATTTAATCAGCAGACTTCAAAATGTTTACATTTATAAAATACATACAATAATTAGAAAGTCTACCTGGCATATTTCTGGAAGCCAATCTCTTTGGGTATAGACAGAGGCAGAATGATTAGCACCGAGGTCAAAGAGATGGTGAACTTTCGATCGGTGTACCAGTGCGACTCTTGACCCATTGCGCCGAACACTGCAGTAAGAAAGATGAGGAATTAGAAAACTACAATCAGACCATTTTGATGTCCGTGCAGATGTGCAGACACTCACACTTATCCAGCTGATCTCCAATGATGATAAGGAAAGCTATGCAAGTGCCGAAAGTGTAAACAGCAATGGCCAGCTCACAAATGACACCAAGAACTTTCCCGCATACAGCACGAATCACCTCCTGATATGTTGTTTCATTGCTCACCTGAAAATCACAAACGTGAGTGGAAGCCAACATGCATCCTCTTCATAAGGCGGATGTGAGTCTGAGATATTTTTGCTCACCTGAGAACAGTAAGCCAAGATAACCAGCCCACTGATGATAAACACCATCATGCACTGAAAAAAGAAATTAAGTTGAAGTCAGTGTGCTATTTCTAATTGAATAACAGTTAACTGGAAAGACACGTTTACACTGTCGAGACTGAACCATGTGATCACGGTTTATTGTACAGTAGTTCGTGTCTCACCATTTGAAGAGCCACTCCTGCACTAACTCCTCCAGCCATGTTAAATGCAGCAGGAAAATTGAGAAGTCCAGCTCCCAGAGCGGCATTCACCACGATAAAAACAGCCCCAAGTGATGTAGTCCCTCCCCTTCTGTCATCTGATTGGTTAGGCGGTTGTATAGAGTCCACACTGGGGCTCTGCAGGAGCCACGCCCTTTCACCAGCATCTTCACTGTAGCCCCAATCTCCAGTTTCACTGTTAATTGCCCTGTCGGCCCTTGACATGATGCTTTGCTTTTCTCACACACTCTCAAACTAATTTAAAAGAGCATCGCAGGGTAAAAAAACACTAAGTTTTAGGTAAAAAACACACTTTGGTTGTCAGTTAAAGCTGCCACTTTTAAAGCAAACAAATGCCATGTAGCTACAAACTAGAACACAGTACACAGTGTTCTTACTGCAGGTCCGTGATCAACGTCACCTGTGAATAAAGAAAGAAAAGCACACATTGATATGGTATTAACACAGACAAATAGACTCAAACAGTTTATCAGCAACATAAAATGACAATCATTTGCTCACAGTGAGGTCATTGTGGTTGGTACTTAAGAATAAGTCTGTAAGTCACAAGACCTGTCATACTGTATGTCATCCTGAATTTAATCAGTAAGCAGAAATCTCAGACAAGCGATGAGGAAATGAAATTCGCTGTCCACGAGAAAAAATAATGCAGACCTGTGCGAAATTTATCTTCAACAGCACAGACGGACCACAGACCAACTTGATCAAAAGTTGATCAATATATCGATTATGGTTACACGAAATCTAAAATTTTCAAAGGCGCACTCATGACAGGCATCTTATGTTTGTGCCAATTCCTGCCGGTTTAAATCTAGATGAGACATTGCCGGCCTACAGCGGGGACTATATTTAACCCTCTAATATTTATATTTTGTTTAATATATTAGTCAATTGAAATGAGTGAAGTCAAACCTAGGCAATGACCGTCATCATTCTTTTTTAGGCAAATTAAGCTTTAACTACAACTCCGATTTTTCATAGTGGCAACAACATTCGCCAATTCATAAACAAAACGAGCTTGGCATTCACAGATCTATACAAAAAAAGCACAAAACATGCCGTAACTCGTAAACAACGGCGATCACATGACTCCGTGTAGCTGAAATAAATAACAAACACCCATTGTTTATCTATTCAATTGTTTATCATCAATCATCGTTATAGCAAAACGACAAACCTCATTTCCTTCGTCACGCCCGCACCATAATAAAACGATGTGAGATGTTTTTCATTAAGAAATGTAAATAAAGATATTACAAGCGTCTCCCACTGAAGCCTCTGCAGTACTAACACAAAACAGCGATACATGTCATATGACACTGGCCTTGATTGTTTTTTCTTCTAGTACCGTTTAATGGCGGTTGACACACCAAATTATGGTGTATTACCGCCACCAACTGGACTGGAGGACGAAGCATTAATATAAAGGGAAAAGGGGTAATAGTCATAATACTTATGCACATTGTTTCAGCACTGCAGAGGTCATGGGTTCGCTTTCCAGAGAACACATATACTGATAAGAAGCTTGAAGACATTGCGTGAAGACGTTGCAATGCTTTGGATTTGGACAATTTGAGAATAAGACTGCAAAATGTGTGATTTTTGTGTGAGTAAGCTGGATGCGCTTTATTACTCCTGTGTCAGATCACAGCCCACAGTTATTGGTTACAAACATTATGTTCTATTTTATGTATAGCAGAGCTTTTTATTGAACACAGAGGAATGGTGTTTGACAATATGATTACAGGATACACTTTTCCTGTTTTAATAGAGGTGGTTTAATAAAGATAAAACATGAAAACTTTTTGTTTCTTTTGACCTTTTTCAGTAAATTACATGTACTTTTTTGCATCTCTGAAAAAACTGAACTAAGGGAAAAAGGACAAATTATCAATATGTCCATATATTGCAAGAAGCCTCGCATATTTAACCTAAAAATGTATTACTTTAAACACTTTTATTATTTTTAACTGGCAACCTAAAGGTCTGTGGTCTGATCCTGTATATAGGTGCATAGAGAATGTACAAAAAAATGAACGGTAATAGGCTTTAAATGTTTATTTTTCTTGTATTACACAGTATATTTTTTGAATAAATCAATTAACACATCATTAAATGGAAACGGCACCTTTTATTGTTGTTCATTTACTTCACTCCAGCAATAAATAAAGTTCATATAGAATTTAACAGGATGAAAATGTTCCTCAGCCGTAGAATCACAAGATGACCTGTGAGATGACCTGACATCTAAATGAAGTGAAGCCCCGAGGAGACAAACAGTAACAGGACATGATGTAACAGCTGTAGACCTCCTCCTGTATATCTCAGCATACTTTGATCTACTTGGTGACCTGGTGAATGGCATGCGCAAGGTATCCCACATTTCCAGAGGTCACACCGGCAACGCTGATACGACCATCTTTAGTCATGTAAACGGAGAACTCCTTTGTCAGACGTTCCACCTGAAGCACAGTTGAGCTTGTAAATTCTACAGCATGGTAATACAGCATTAGAATGCCTATACAATTATTCAAGTTAGTCCGGCAATAAACTTCATGAACTTTCATGCCCGTTCTGTGGGTCTAAAGGACACAAGTGATTTACCTGCTCAGGTTTGAGCCCAGTGAAGCAGAACATGCCGATTTGGTCAATTACATGTTGCCAGTTGTGAGTCGATCCCTCCTTCTTTAGATTATCTACCAGCATTTCTCTCATCCTTATGATACGGTCTGCCATACCCTTTACCTCCTCCAGCCTACAGGAATACAAACAAATACAAAGCATCAATTAAAAGGCTGTTGATTGGCATTAGCCACTATGAGAGTATACAAGCATATCTGACCATGTAGAGCGCAGCTCTGGTGTGTTGAGGATTGTGGAAGCGATGCGAGCTCCATTCATGGGTGGGTTGGAGTAAATGGGACGAATCAGAATCTTCAGCTGAGACTCCACCCTCTTTGCCTCCTCAGCATCAGCGCACACCACAGTGAAGCCGCCCACACGCTCACCTACAAAACAAAATACAAAAACAAGTATAGGATTGTTTCTATGACCAACTGTTAAACTGTGAAAATTGTTGTCCGAATACATAAGATTGCAAATTTATTTTATGTGGACAGTGCATAAAATTTTCTTTTGTTCTTAGTAAGATGTTACAAACTGACCTTTATTAGAACAATCTGTGTCTTCCCTAAAGTACAGATAATAGTCTGACCTCTGGCATGCATTAAGAAACATACTGTGCTAAACATATTTGACCGGTTAAGTGTAGGACATGTTTGGATTTACTTTATGTTTTAAAGACTAAATGTGACACAATAGGGCCTGTGCAGAAAATTCACTAAATTAAGGTTCCAGTACTGGTGAAAAGAAATGTAAATGATTAACAGTGTAAATGTGGCATGCTGGCATGTGGATTCTCACCATAGAGGCCCATGTTCTTAGCAAAAGACTGAGACAGGAGAATGTTGTGGCCCTGCTCAATAAAGTATCTCACAGCCCAAGCATCCCGATCAATATCTCCACTGGCAAAGCCCTGATAGGCCATGTCAAAGAACACCAGAAGTTTCCTCTTCTGCAGAGAGAGTGGACAACATGTAGGTGAAGCACAAACTCTGTGATGTAAGTGACTTAACACACAATGCAACAGATTACGTACCTTGATGACATCTGAAAGCTCCTTCCATTGCTCTGGTCGGGGGTCAACACCAGTAGGGTTATGAGCACAAGCATGGAGCATGATCACACTATGCTCCGGAATTTTCTAGAAGTTGGGAAAAGATATTCATTCAGGTAAATTCATCTTTTAAGTACCTGAATCATGGCAGTGAGGCCTTGACAAATCAGTATGTAAATTAAGACTCAGTGTTTGGGAATAAAGGAACAGTGTTTGGGAATAAAGGCGTATCAGATTTAATAGAAAACAGTGTTTATTTGATGTCGACTCACTGAGATGTCATCAAGAGCCCCAGCAAAGTCAAATCCACAGGTTGAGGGATCATAATAACGGTACGCTTTCAGCTGCATGCCAGCGTCACGGAAAATAGGGGTGTGATTTCCCCAGGACGGCTTCGGCAAATAGACATCTCTTCCTGCTAATTGAAATCGTGACTAACAAACAGAAACGGAGAACACACTATAAAATAACCGAATTACAAAATGGCAAAACAGTTGCGTAAAGACAAATAATAAAATGGATTTGGCTAAAGGATGTTGTCACTTCTCTGAACAGAAAGCAGTTTAATACCCACCAGGAAGTTGGCACCAACCCTCAGAGATCCAGTGCCTGAGATGGTCTGGACGGTGATGCTCTGAAAAATTCACATAGGAAGGATAAATAGATTTGGCGTTACAAACAAACAATAGGTCAAGTTAAACTACATCTAAGACAATAAGGAGAATAGAAAAGGATTCTTTGTATATCAGTAATATAAAGACTTACCCTCTTGCTTTGGAGAACCTCACTGTCAGGACCAAGTGACAGTTCAGCACAAGCCTTATTAAAATCTCCCAGACCCCCGATGGGCAGATATTCTTTATCCAGCATCTTAGAGGCAATCAGAGCCTCTGCCTAAAAAAAATTAAAAAGCTTCATTTAAAATAGTTAGTCATTTGTGACAGAGTAAACAGTGTTCAAGAGACCTTCTTAGAAATTAGACAGCTGCGGGTCATAAATGTAACTGGTGGGTACTGCTTTAACAGCAAAGCCTCTTAAATCACTGGGCTCAGAGTGACTTTGCAGAAAAGGAGAAAAATCAGAAGCACATGTTGACATGTACAAACACGCCACCCTCTGTTTTTCCTTTTACCAATTCTGTTAATACCTTAAAATCTATAGGCCAAATCTGACAACCCCCTTAGAAGATGCCTAGAAGATAAATAATTTCACTCCAGATCAAAGAGTTCTGTTCACAGTTCACACAACTCTCTCTTAAATGCTCACATACTTTGCGAACACAGCTGAGAACATATGGCTTGCCGTTGTCATCCCTGTATGCCCCCACACCCAGGTTCATCTTTTTAGGGTTTGTATCCCGTTTGTAGGCCTCCGTCACCCCAAGGATAGGATCAGGTGGTCCCATTTGCACTTCACTCCACCATGAGCTTAAACAAAGACAACAAAAAACATGACCCACAATTACAAATTTAGTCAAGATAAAAATCAGTTATTTAAATCACTAACCAGACTGAATTTGCTCCCTACTTGCATACTCCAATTCACAGCAATCAAATAAATACAATGAATGGCCTGGTTGCTAAGCAACATCAAAAACTAAGTCTAGAATACCATCAGAAATGTTGTGGTATTCTAGACTATAAAGTATTTTTGTACGTTTAGAAAAGTAAGCATTTGAGGTCATGCATTGCACTGCAGAGCCAAATGTCACGCCTGGAGTCAAGTTGCACAAACCCGTGAGGAAAAAGCCAGTGTGTCACAGTCGTGTGTGTGTGTGTGTGTGTGTGTGTGTGGTATAGCATGTAACTCTGAGACTTGGCATCAGACATGCTATGGTCTTTTTGCAAAAATTCCAGTTGCTATTTATAATTTAGATTATATCACTATGTAGCAGGAGAACATATATCTTCTAATTACTGGGCTATGTGCTCTTATAGTACTTTTATGCCAATCAATGCAAACGTTTAAACAGCTGTTTGTGTGAAGTGAGTGATTCTGCCCCCCTTTTAAAATACCATAAGTTGACCTTGAAAAACAATAACTACTGAATCTTAAGTTCATCACAGCTCTACTTTGCCCTCCAAACCCGGTGAAAAAGGACACAGACTACCATGATTTCTTGACACTAGAATCCGGATGTGATCTGAGCCAATCAAAACGTTCAGCCTGATCATTTCAACCAATGGTCGCGCAGGAAATTTGCACGTACGGTCTCCAAAGACATCAAAGATTGACGCACACTATGAGCTAAGAGACGTGAATGCTGGTTATTAAACTTTACAGCACAAGTCTCAACCTGTACTCATAAGGCAGAGCATATACTCGGCGGGAACATTTACTATGATTGCTATGATTTGAGACAAATGCAGAAAAACTGTGTTAAATGCTCAGCCTAGCGCAGGGATGCAAGGTCAGAGTGATGCTAAATGATTTGTTAATAATCCCGATGCGTATACACTGTACAGTGCATTGTTCTCCCTGATTTATTATTAACTGATAAAAAGGGGCATGCAATGACTTTAATATGGCCCGATATAGTTAAACGCAGTTTATTATTTCATAGCACCAGATTCATGTGGACGGATGTGACTATACATGTGTGCGTGACTGTGATATTAAATCTGATGGCGTAAATTTTATGAATGCTCGTACTTCATTTATTATTTTCAACAGAATTAAACGCATATTAAGCATAAAACGCCTATTAAGGTTGGTCAAAGCAATCCGATACATCTCTTTAAAATTAAAATACTTGTGTACTGTAAGATCAAAATCAGATTACTGTAAGGTTTCATTACCTTGCTCGAATGGGTAGCGCACCCAAGGACGGTGTGAAACTCCCAACAGAGGATATAAACTTGGTAGTCTTAAGGAGAGCCATCGCTGCTACCGCTGCTGTCGGCTGAAGCGCTGAGTGGGATGTGCACGTGGTTGTCAGCGAGCAATAAGTGCGCTATCATTAAGAGTAGAGCTTATGAACAGCGCCATCTAGAGGCACAGTAAGAAATGAAGTTGCAGTTCCTATTTAAATCACTACATTTATTGTTGCATTGTGTTCATTGTTTAAATGTAGGCTAGCAACCTAGCTTTTGAAAACATAAGATCCCGTCCTCTCTTAAGAGCGACACGACTCGTTCAAATGTCAATGCATACATAGTTTGACAGGCAAGTAGGCCTTGCTCCTTTTAAAGAAGATATAAATTTATATAAATATATTTAGGCCACTTTTCTTAGTGCTTGCTATTAGAATAAGAAGAAACTTTCAACCAGCATTACAAAAATGTTTCTATAAAAAAATTGCCTACCCTGCCTTTAAAGGTCTTTGAGAGGGGAGAAATGGGTGATAGCGCCATCTAGAAGCAGAATGAGAAACGAAGTTTTAGTTTAATTCAATTTTAGTTACATTTATTTATCGTTGTATTACGTTACGTATTGTTTATTAGGTTGATCTTGTTTTAACACGCTATATAGTATATGTTCATCTAGAGGCAAAGTAGGAAACGAGTTGCTCATCAAATTACTGCATTGTATCAAGTTATTGCACTTTATTTATGCTCGCGTTCATTGCTATAAAGATTATTTTAACAAGTTATATGTTATACATGCCGCGCTGTAAGAAGCAATGCACATTTTAATGCGTGATAGAAAGTACGATAAACTAACTTTGACGTTTGGTCGGTAATTGGACGTGACGTCACACGATTAATCGCGCACCAGAAAGGTTGTCAATTGTTAGGAGATGTTTAGGTTGAATTGCGCCCGCTGAACTAGACGATGGTAGCCTTCCAGGAGGCACTCGTCTGTACGAGGGGCTGAACATGAAGGCTACCAAAAGTCAAAACTGTCTCAGTCTTTGTATTTTATTGTGCATGTTTGTGCTACACATATCTACGCGCGTGGTAGGGAATATGGCCTCTTCGTCACATTTTGGCGTTGCATCAATGCAATTTCGCCGAAATCGACATCCAAAACAGAGGAACCCGTATTATAAACCTCCCGTAGAGAGCCAAACTGAAGACGAAGGCGTGCGACTCATGTTAAATTTATACAGGATAGCGGCGGATCCAGATGGAAAACCAAAGCAACACAAGTTTTTTGGATCCAATACTGTAAGGTTACTGCAAGCTTCCTCAACTGATAAACACTTTCTCTCAACTTCAAATGGTAAAGCCCTTTTATTCTTGTCTCATACATTTCTGTAGTATTCTACCTTCACAATTAGTGCCTTAAGTTGTACAAGTCATGTTGCATTGCTTATGTGTTCCTAATCAGCCTTAGCCTTTAATCAGGTTCATTTGTTGAATCAATTACTTGTGTATTTTTGGAGATCTAGGACCATTATCTGATTGTTTTTGTTTTATTGTCTTTCTCCTCTCTGTAACACTTACTGGACTAGACCTTCAATATACCTACACTGTAAAATATGAACTGACAAACCTTTCACTGAGCAATCTGGTGAAGGCATCTCTTATGCATCTGAGGTCTCCTGTGTCATCCCATATTCCGTTCATCTGTGAGGCTAGGGTCACCTCTTCTAAAAATCCTTTTGAGGGTGACCAAGTCACTATGGGACCCCGAAGCCAATGGACTGAATCTGATGTCACAAATCACGTGTCCCAGTCAAAGGATGACCACTTATCTCTCTTTGCCCATTATCGATGCTCAAAAACAGATCATGCCAGATCTATTGTAAGACCTTTTAAACAGAGAAAACGTTTCCCAGCTCAAAACCATCTTAGAGCTCCCATCTTGCTACTCTTCTTAGAGGAGAACAAGCAACCCATGGAGTGGGTTAAGTATTTTACACCCAATGCCCGTCCCATCACAAGGACCCGTCGGTCTACGGAGCCTGGCAGCATCGTTTCTGACATCCCCAACTACAAGCAATTGCCAAACAGTGTGGTCAAAAACCAGTGTAAGCTGCACTCCTACCGTGTGGCCTTCAAAGACCTTGGATGGGACCACTGGATCATTGCACCTCACAAGTACAATCCTCGCTACTGCATGGGAGACTGCCCTCGTATTCTCCATTATGGCTATAATTCACCCAATCATGCAATCATGCAGACGTTCATTAGCGATCTTGGTATCGCAGATATTCCATTACCCTCCTGCGTTCCCTATAAATACAAACCTATCAGCGTGCTAATGATGGAGAGGAATGGAAACATTGTTTATAAAGAATATGAGGACATGATTGCGGACTCTTGCACCTGTAGATGACTTTGGGCTTGGGTCCGAATAGGAACAGAATTGAATAGTGTGAATTCGCACCAGTGCATTAAGAAAAGTAAACTTGGATGGGCAGGTACAGTGCTATGTCTGTTTGGGTTGCATGATTGTTTTGCATAAGTACCAGAATTCTGACCGTGAGGTATCAGTAACGCATTGGAATTGTGGAGAGTAATCGATTTAGTCTCGTCTCTCTGATGTTTTGGGGAATAAATATTGGTAGGAATTAGTGGTTTCTGACATTTAGGGCCAGTTAAATTATTGCACTAATTATTGTCTTTTTTTCTTTTCCTTATACTAAATTTGTATGTTTTTGGTTTCTGTGTGTTTCTATGTGGAGTTTGTTGATGTTACATGTTGCTGTACATAATGTATTTATGAAAGGGGATGAATTTGAACATTTTGACACTTTATTCGAAGACACCATTGAAAAGTCTGTTTAAAAAAGGGGGAAAAAGAATAAGAAAAGAGGGAGGGAAAACACAAGAGCTCCTGGTCTGCTGACTTTATAGATCAGGCCATAGAGTTTGGACTTTTCAAAATCTTGTTGCTGCTGCATTGTGGCCTCTTATTATATCTTGTCCATCTTGAACTGAGGGTTTTGTCTTTGAAAGCAAGAGAAGCAACTGACAAATTGTGCACTTCTTCAGTGAATACATGATTTGCAGTATGTTTATAAATCGGAGACTTTAATATATTCATTCATAGAGAGAAAATGAATATCCTTGCACCTAAAATTATTTTTTAATGTCATGATAAAAAAATAAAAAGATATTTTGGTAAAAAAAAAAGCAAGCAAACTTTAAAACGTTTGTTTTGTGGTTATTTGTCTCAAAACATCTTTTTATAGCTGGATATAGCTTTTTTGTATCTTTAATGTTATACAGCTGTCTTGTGTAAAATGTGGTTGAGATTTCATTCAGAGCTTTGTGCTCATTGTTTAGCCTTGTAAGAACATCAGTAAAAAAAACTCCTTAGTACACCAACTGATGCACGTTGTGCACAGAAATGCCAAGGTCCAATCTGATTGGCTGACGTTGACACCATCAGGGTGTACAAATTGACTTCTAATCTTTTCACTAGGAAAAACAAACATGTTTACAAGTTTTACTGCTGCTTTAATAACTGCTTTGAGGAATAAATAATCACTAGATTTGACAAAGTTTAGCTTGAGACCCTTAGTAACAAGTAAACAAAATACTGATGAGAATACTTGTAGTCTTGACTGTGTTCTGTTTGGTTTTGAGCTACATGGGATTAATAATTCATCCATCTTTCCCCAGAAAGAAGTTGCAAAGTGACTTTAATATCTTAATAGCTTAAACCTTTGACATGCATCTAAATCCTTTACAATCAACTCAATTTTAGCGTATTTGTTACCAAACAGAATGACTAAAAAGCTTATAATTTAGTGAGAAAAATATACGGATGTGTATTCAGTTACACCTAATTAATTTGCCAGTGAAAAAATAAAGAATTCACAGTTTGAGCTACTTGCTATACAAATGTCCTCTAGTCTGCAGGTAGACTCTGTTCTGCTAAGATTCAAACTGGACGGGCTTGCTGAAGCCCTTTTGTCCTCTTTGGCAGCGGATTAGCATTTCAGTTCCCAATTGGATGGTGTACTTTGTCTGCAATCTGTTGACTGAGTGCCAAAACTGATAAAATGCAAAATGGGGACAGCAAACCCTATCTATGACCCCGGACCACTAAAGAAACCCCCCTCAATGAATTGTCACTATTTGTTCATACGGAGGGATTGATCTTAATTAAATGAAAGGGCATAGGTATGTATTTATTCTTGTGACGTTGATCTTCTGTAGGTTTTTTACTTGCTACTGCTGGTGGAAGTTTTTTATCTTTTTAAATCATAGAATGTTCCAGTATTGGTTCATAATCGATTTTTTGGTACTAAAGATTATTTAAAAAAAACACTTCCAGGTTGGTTCGTTACGTCTATGTAGTGATGATTGTTTTTCATGTTTCACTTGCGTTTCAATCCATCAGCCAGCACACCCTATTTTTTAAATGTACAAATCCATTTGCGTGTTAATTCTACTATATGCTATGTATGTCATGCATTATCAAAGAATAGTATTGTCTTAAATAGGAGTTTTCTAAAAGTGTTCGATGCATGTGACACTGGCTCTAACATGTTTAGCTCCTTTCCATTTCCACCATGTAGGGAAACCTGCAGCTGTTGCGTATATTTGCATTCATGTATCCAACGTTCAACAGTTGGACTAAACATACATTACTGGCAGTAGGCTGCACTACATTGCATTGCATTTTTCAGTGTGAGCACAAAATTTCATGGAATACTGCAGAAGTACAATATGTGAATCTATACTGTTAAGTGTGCCTATGTGACCAACATCACATCTGTTCAACATCAATATAGTCATGAGCTAAACGTAACCATTCATACTTAACCTACAGATTTCATGTGACATTGATCTAAACCAATCAATTTTTTCGCTCATGAAGAATTTTGCAGAACTTTGTTAACCTCAGGCTTTCTGACTAATACAGTGGGCATGCTAAAAATGTTTAAAACAAAGCCACCAGCTTATGAAATAGTACATGGTATTATTTATGTGAGCTGGATGCCCCAGGAGGATAAGCAACATCATGTCCAGTAAACAGCATGAGTCAGTTTGGAACCTTTGTGAGGAGCTGGAGCAGTGATCCAACTCCTATCTGACACTCGGCCATGTTCGCTGCCACTCAGCAAGTTGTTTACTTATTTTGCCTCTTTATGTTATTCTTAACGAATAGGCCCTTTAATCAGTTGTTCTTTTTCAAGGACTCCGCTGGCTGTATGACAAAAGACGTAATGGGAACCTTCAGGAAACAGTCTTTAGTTTTTTCCTTGACACAGTCACCTTTGGCTTAAAAGGTGACCTGCACTAGGGGCATTGAGGCATTAATCTGTATAGCTGCTTCTAAATAATATTTATCTATGAATAATTAAAATGTATGCAAAAATAGCAGTCATATTAGATTGTTCTACAATAAACATCATCTTACGACCCAAATAAGTAGCTCAGTGGTAAATTTTTTTTTTATAAATTCAGTGTATATGATTTATATATTATTCAGGCTTTGTTTAAAACTAACTCTAAAATTGTTAGAATTTGATTTGTAAAAAAAAACTCAGATTTATAGGATTTGAGTTGATTTCAAAACCGATAAACAACTAAACTTGGCATTCTCTCCTTCCATCATTGTGCCTTAAAATGCTGATAAGCACATGTCCAGAATATGGCTGGTTGTATCTCATCCCTCATTCCACTCGTTCTTTCTCATCCCTTGCTCCTCACAACCCCGGCTGCATTCTCTCGCAGAGTCTCAGAGGACAGCTTTATCTAGTTGCAAACATTAAGCAAACGTGTCACATCTGGTTATCTGGAGAAAAGCAGAGAGATAAAAAAGAGAGAGAGAAAGAGAGAGATAAAAAGTGAGGGGCGCGACATTAGATGTCTGTTAGGCTGGAGAGTATATAAGACAGGGAAACGTCTCTGTAGTCAGTGTTGCTCTGAGCTTACTGTAACAGCACTTGTGTGGTTTTTGTGGAAATTTTCAATCATGCAGAGTCACAATCTCTTTAACAGAGGGACTGTTCTAGCCTGGTGGCTGGTGTTTTTGGTGCTTGTCCAGCAGGTAATTATGATTATTGTTATTTTTAAAGACTTCTATTTTTCTGTCCTGCCTGTCTGCTTCCACTTCTATGTTGAACTTGTTTACAGCTCTCCTAACTGCATTAAACTACAGTTAATCCTCTCAGTTTGAACCTGTTTTTGCTAGTGTGTGCATTTTTTAATTTGGAAGGCTGAAATGTTCTGTACATTTTTTCGTAGTATTGTTTAAATATGACCTACAAGGACCAAATATGTTTTTAAATTATCATTTTGTTTAACTTTGGCTTTTTGAATTTGCAGATTTAAAAAAATAAATGTATTTAAACGCACATTAAGTTTATATTAATATTTAATTTAAATATGCACTGTGTTTCAGGTGGCCCCCATTCCTGTGCCACCGGATGAACCCTCAATAGCTGAACAAGAAGTTCAAAGGTCTCCTAAGAGAACAGCTCGAATGACCCCATTATGGAGAATCATGGGCACTAAACCTCATGGAGCATATTGCCAGAATAACTATGAATGCTCTACAGGAGTATGCAGGTGAATTCATAGATCCCTACATTTTGTGCTACTCTCATTGGCATAATTTGCTTTACTTGCAGGACTGTTTTTTAAAATCAAGAAACAGAATTAAAAGTGTAGGAATTAGAAGTTAAATAATTTTGATTGATTCTTGTTTCATTTTGTTAACAGGAAAGGCCACTGTTCCTACAGCCAGCCGATTAATTCCTAAAAATGAAGACTCCCTCTTTCCTGTGATCTGAAGTTTTGAGGCTGACCTGACTCCACACACCATCATGCATGTTCCAAGCAGAATCAGATGACAAGCGCTTGATTCAGTGAGCAGTGGAGGGCCAAGTGAATGTGCAATGCTGTTAATCATCAGTTAGTTAGACGAATAAGGCTAAACGTTAAGGCTATGGCTGTGTTTTCTAATGCCACAAAGGAGGCAAAAGGTAATGTTTTAGCACTTTACAGTGGTGGATAGTCATAAGTTACATCAAATTTTGACTCTCTTGAGAGTGCAAAAAAATCAATATAGAAAAATCTATATATAGAAAAATCTATATAACCTCATAACCTACAGTACATGTGTAGTGGAATTGCTACATACTGAAAGCATTCATGATTGAATGTGCATGACATTTCCAAATAGAGAGAAAATGTTTTGTGTATCACGCTGATTTCAGGTGGTGCTAGGAAGGTGATCAATGTAAGTTAAAATATCATTTTGGGCTAGTTTCCCCTAATCGAATTAAATCCAATCTATATCCTAAAATGTGGAGTATAGAATCAAAGTCCCAACCTGGAAACTGGTCTGTAGTATTACATCACGTTACATGAAAGTTATTTGTGGAAGTTTAGGCTAATGTAAGGATGTGGTCCTTACAGCCCGGATGCCCTCAACCCAAATGTCGATGAACTAAAGTTAGTACGGAGAAAAAGGGCCAGAGAAGGGCAAAGGTTGCCATTATTGATTATGTCTACATATTAACCATTTTCCGCTGTCCTTTGCCTTCATGTGTGCCTTTGCCTTCATGTGTGCCTTTGCCATCCTCCATTGTGCCTCTGTGTGCTTCCATTAATAGTATTTAATATGTCTTGTCCAGACCTGTCACTATTTATGTTGTTATATTCTAGTGTTTTATTGATTTGACAGCCCGCTCATCACATTGATCTAGAAATGGATTTTCAACCATCCTTATCAATATTTTATTACCTATTTATTATTTTCTTCTTTTCATTTTGTATGTCTCAACAGTTCATATAAACCTCCTTTTTTTAATATCTCACTATAATGGTTCTATAAGATTTTTGACTTGTTATGCATATTACTGTACTGTAACTCTGTATTAAACTATATATTATATACTAAACTCTATACCTAAACTATATATTATATTTATATACTAAACTATATTTTAGGGTTTTGAAATAAAAATGTGTTCAAGCAAATCGGATTCTGATTTATTGCCTGTACAAGCTGCAGTTTGCTAACAGGTTTGGCTGCAGCTTTTACAGTAAGATAAGAAAAAAGTATCTCTTCCATACGAAGCGTATTGAAAATGTAAACAAGTGTGACTGGCCAGTGGAGCTAAACTTTAGTCACACAGATTGTCACTCAAGCCTCTGTACAGTTGGTACTGAACTGACACCAGGGATCCACAATTTGGATAATATGACAGACCCAAGCTTAAAAGTGGATTGCCAAGCATGTGCAGTGCAGATCTGTGACCTATTTCAGTGCATATAAATCAAATGTTTCTGAGGGGATAACAAGCACAGCGAAACTTAAATGACAATTTGAGATGCAAATCCAAACACAGGAAAATTCTTTTGAGTAATGGATCATTTGACTTTGGAACAAAATCTTTTGACACTTCCAGAACAGAATTTTAGAACGTTCTGTATCAAAGACAGCACAAATATTCTGTCTTTACAAAACAATGCAATCAATGCCCAGAACTTGGGTCAGAATGAAAGGGAGAAAACAGAACAAATTAAGAGAATATATCTTGAAATTACATTATAGGAGATGTGGAAGCATAAATGTAAAAGTTAGTTTTGGGGAACCTTTTTCTTCTGCACATATTAGTGATCTACACTGTTGGTTATATGGCTCATAGTTTGATGGTGTGATTTCCCCCTAAGAAAAAATGTCTGGTGACAAAAATTTTGCCTGTTTCTAATATTAGGCATATGCCATTGCCATTATTAAGGTCTCTTGAAAAATCTTGTGTTATCTTAAAGCATTCTTATGTACCGTCTCTGAGGTAAACAAGATAGACATGAAATGATTCAAGGTTATTTTAACCACATTAGCCTTTAAATATTTTTAACATGAGATTTGCGACCTTCATGTAGATTGTCAGTTGTTTTCTTATTTGGAACTGTTTTAATTGGTTAAAACAAATGCGCGTTAAGAAAGGTGAATGATGTGACTATGCTGCCACTTCGTGGACATTAGTAATTCAGACAATTACAGACTTTTCAAAGTTGACGTTCATTTAAGAACGTCTGCATCATTTAACTATTAAACCAACATGTGGCGATTATATGAAAAAATATATACAGTAGTGCACTATTTTAGTGCACAAAACATTTCTTTGCATTTACACCATTGTCAGATGTTTTTATTTTAAATGACACACTGCATTTAAGCTTTCTTTTGACTTAGGATTGAACTTAATCGCCCAAAAAAGTTTCTAATTATACTTTGTAGATCCATTTCAATTTACAATAAAAATTGCAATTAACATTTTAATTTACTTCAATTTGAAGTAACATTTTAACATTGTTTTTTTGCTATTCTCACGTGTGAAAGTTAGTGTCAAATACTTTGAAAAGGTAACAAGCGCGTAAATTTCCTCCTATCCTTATTCGAACTTTTATTTTGAAAAAACGGATGTTTATTGTTGTGACATTCATTGTTAGATTAGGCAGAGCGCACTGAAAGCCTCTGTAGCGTTTTATGAGGTGTTTTAATTGTAATAGTTTGATTTTAAATGTGTGATAAAGGAGACAGTAATGATGATAAAAGCAGAAATCGCAGTGTGGTGTATATTTACAGTCCGGATTATATCCAGACATGTGACTCACTGTCTAAAGTACCAAACCGGGTGAGATGAACAGCACTTTACACACTTAAAACACATCACAATAACAACCTTTTAATAATTTAAGACGTTACATATAGATACTGTTTGATGTAAGGGTATAATGTAAGCTTGCTGTGCGCTTTTATTACATTCACATTTTTAGGTACCAGGGTAAATCATTCAGTACAATGGTATTTATCGCCATCTGATACTACGATATCATGCCACAAAAAGTTGCGTAAGGGTCTGCATAAATGAATAGCTATGGTTGTTTCTTTACTTTATTTCTCTGTTACAGGCCAGTATGGTGCATTCACTGATTGAGGCGTATGACTTACTGAAGTACATGAGGTATGTCAAAAACATGGCATGTATTTTATTAGTCTCAGAGCTTCTTCCAAAAAGCCGCTTTTTATGACATAATGTCTCTGTATTTAATATGTTAGTAATGGCGTTTGTTATGTTCAAGCTGTTGTGTGTAACTTTTTAGAGTGGTGAAGCCTCGTGTGGCTTCAATAGAGGAGATGGCAGTGTTTCACACAGACTCGTATCTACAGCACCTGCACAAGATCAGCCAGGATGGAGATAATGACGACCCTCAGTCCGTTGACTTTGGCCTGGGTAAGAAAACTTTTCTTAGAGTTTTGAATTTAGATCAGATGTGTGTTTTTGAGCTGTGCTTTGCTTTCTAATGATGATAAACTAGACAATTGTTGCTGTTTAGACAAGTTGATATCTTAGAGTAAACATACACTTTGTATGTTTACTCTAAGATACAAAATATGTGGACGCTTAACTGTATGTGATTGTAATAGATAGCAATAGATTACACATCCATGGACATAAATCCATGGAAGTTAGAGCTAGCAACTTTCCTTTTCTTAGGCTTTCTACTACATCCACACCCAAACTTCACATTTTAAAATCTGCACTCAATACTTATTTTCCTATGTTCACTAATTTGTATTTGACTTCTGTTGGCTTTTTAATTTTATATCTTGATCCACATTATACTGTTTCACCTTGTTTTTGTCTGTGAATTTATCTTTCATCATCTTGTGTATTTTTACGCATCTTTAGCTGACCTGTTATTTAGAAAGGGTGTCACCACACTTGTGGCCATGCAGTGTATCAGCAAGTGGTACTTTGTTATTGCTTGCAGTACCCCCTGCTAACAGCAGTGGGCAGTATTGTGCTTTAATCGTGCACTGACTTTGGCATTTTCAGTCCCTCAGGTCCAGGAGTAATTGAAATGCCTGACAAACTGACACTTTATACCGTTCTGCAGAGACAGAGAACAGTTTTATTGTTTTTAAAGAGGAAACAACACTCTTGCCAATAGATCTATTTTAAATTAACTCTGTGTTTATTGTTCTTTCTCACTCTCTGTCTCTAGTCTAGTAATCTGTCTTTCCTCTCATTTTCCTTTTTACACCCCATCCCATTGTCTCTCCCTCACCGTTATCAACTGCCCCTCATGTCCGCCTCTTTTGTTCAGGTTATGACTGTCCGGTGGTGGAGGGTATTTTTGATTATGCGGCTGCCGTTGGTGGAGCCACTCTGACTGCTGCCCAGAATCTGCTGGATGGAAAGTGTGATGTGGCCATCAACTGGGCCGGAGGGTGGCATCACGCCAAGAAGTAATACAGCACAACAGGCCTTGTGCCCACCCGCTTGTGTTTCACCTCTTGTGTTTCATCAGTCATTGAGATACCAGTGTCATCTTTAGCATAAGTTCTTTGGAGGATCTGCCAGGTTTTGTGTTGAAACTGTAAAGTTCAAATTAATATTTACAGTTTGTTTGTAGAAGGCTGTAAAGTGTTTGCTTTATGTACTTTGTAACTTTAATATGTATGTTTATTATATGTTTATGTTTATATGTGCTGCCCTAACATGTATTTGGGCCATAAGCCATACTTCAAAATGTTTAAATGTCGAACAAAATATTAGGTCGGTGGAATTTTAAAGAAATAAAGCACAAAAACATTTTATTAATAATAATTTGGGATTAATAATAATATTTTAATACTTTTGCTAGACTCCATGTTATATGACAATAGACGTAATACTTATAATAATACTTAGTGGATATTAGTGATATTAGTGGAACATGTCCATTATTAATATGATTGGGCCCAGTGTATGTGTCAGAAACATTTGTAGGACACCGTTTAGTGGGTCACTGGAGCAGCTGATTGTGTGTGTGTGTTGTATAAGGGACGAGGCATCTGGGTTCTGTTATGTGAATGACGCTGTTCTCGGAATCCTCAAGCTGCGGGAGAAGTATGAGAGAGTTCTCTATGTGGATGTGGACCTTCACCATGGAGATGGTAATAACACTTGACTGTTAACAAGAGCGTTTGTAACCATAACAATCTGCTGTCAGTAGTAGTGTTTGTTCCTTCCTTCTTGTCCACAATAAGGGTTTGAATGGCATTAGAATTTATAAAATGATTCCAAATCCAGACCATCAATCAGACATCAGTAGCAAATGCTGAGATGTTTACATTTGGTAGTAACTGTTGGTAGTTTTTTTTTTTGTGCTGGTCATTTACCGATTTTGATTATTTCTTAATCAGAACAGAAAAATGGTGGTTGGATGGTTTTACAATAATGCAAAAGGGCATTTCCGCTGAGCTCAGGCCTGATTAAACATGCTTCCTTTCAGCTTCACTAAGTGCTGGGCCTCTGTTTCCTCACCAGGTGTGGAGGACGCTTTCAGCTTCACCTCCAAAGTCATGACTGTATCTCTGCACAAGTTCTCGCCTGGCTTCTTCCCAGGTTAGTCCAGCATGCCTCTACGCCTCAGTGAGGATCAGCACGCCTTTTAATTCCCTTAATTGACAGTCATGTTTCAAGCCATGCCAGATCTGGAGCTGCAGTCCCCACTCCAGCGCCCAGAGTCTGATTACCCAGCTGATAACAAGGACCGAAGCTCTGCAGCTTCTTGGAGATTCTGAGAGCCACTTCAGTAGTTTAACAATAAAGCTTGTGAGGGGTACTAGACAAGTGCTCTATACACCAGCATGCAGGATATTGAGTTTATAACTTTGTGTTTTTCCTTGTTAACTTATTAATAGTTAGTTGTGTTAGTTAGAGTTGGTTTGTTATTAACAATTATCGAATGACCTTGACAAAGTCATCAGTTGGTTATTTAAACCTTTACAGACTTGTACAAGGTCATTTGTGCACATTATATTTTATTTACATTTATGCAATTGGCAGATGCGATTATCCAGAGCCAGAGTGCATTCAGACTTTATATTTTATTACTAATATTTGTTCCCTGGGAATCAAACCCATGACCTTTGTGCTGCTAACACAGCGCCCTACCAGTTAAGCTACAGGAATACGTCTTATCAAACGTCTTAAAAACTGCACGTTTTGTTTAAATGATTTTATTTACTCCATACATGAACTCTGCCAGTGATATGAAGGGGCTTTAAAGTGTTTTAGAAGTGTTTTAGTAGAGGACTTCCATGAGCATTAGACTATAAGAATGTAAGGTTATAGAGTTGTGGGTTTGGACTTGTGGTGCACTGATAATTTTCTCCGCAGGTACAGGAGACGTGACTGACACTGGGCTGGGTAAAGGACGCTGGTACGCTGTCAACGTTCCTCTTGAGGACGGAATCCGTGATGATCGTTACTGCCAGACCTTTAACAAGTCTGTAAAGATTTCATAAACAACCAATATAATCTGGTTTCTCATTTGAAGAAGTGGACGTAATAATAAGGTTGTGTCTGGTTTTGTTTTTTCTCAGCGTGATGCAGGAAGTGAAGGCCTATTTTAACCCTGAAGCAGTCGTGATGCAGCTGGGAGCAGACACCATGGCTGGTGACCCCATGTGCTCTTTCAATATGACTCCGGTTGGAGTCGGAAAGTGTCTGAAGTATATACTTGACTGGGAGTTGCCTACGCTGCTGCTTGGAGGAGGTGGGTGTAGTTTGTTTTTTTGTTGGATTGTATTACGTTTGTAAACATCTAGCATTTTCTCTTTTAAGACCAATATTATGAATCATGTTTAACGGGAGAGAGAGAGTTTGTAACCATTGTGGCTCTTTAAGCAAAATGTTCAACGGGTAAAATGTCTTCACCTACTTTGTTAAAGTGTTAACCAGATTCTGGTGCTATAGTATTGTGTGTAGTATTAAAATGGTATCAATAATTATGTTATTATTATCATGGCTATTGTCAATACCAGTATATAGTGCTCTCAAAAACAATTTCAGCAATGTTCTCCTTCCATGTCTTAACACTGCCAGCTCCCTCTTCTCTCCTTGCTGCCAGTGTGCTTTCTTGGCCAAAAAGTTTATTAGTGTGTTGTTACAGGCAAGGGGGGGTTGGGCTGAGAGAAGAAAGTGAACTTTTGTGATTTTAGCCCATTTTGAAATGAGCTCTAAGCTGCAGACCTGCCTAGCCAAGCACTAGATGAAAGGTAGTAATTACACTCGTACAATGAAGCCC
>JAZGTK010003245.1:18061-28072 GCA_036877625.1 Ambastaia sidthimunki | reverse complement strand
CTTTATATAAACACTACATTCTCCTGCACTGACAAGGTATCTATGAGTGTCTGTGGGTGTTTGCATGAAAACATAGAAAAACACCATCTGTTTGATAAGAACTCGGACCCTCAACACTATGCTAACTTAAATTCCCTTGGCAATCCTGTGAGTATAGTGGGCAGTAAGCAGGGATCAAGGAGTTCACCAACACATTATTCTCTCAAGCAATTTGCTCATATCCATTACCAGTAGCTGGTAGCATAAACATAAACATCAGAACAAGATGGTAGTAAATTTCATCTGAGGATCACAAAGAAATATTGGCTTGATCTTCCTTCAAATACATTAACAAATACATTAGTGTTCTGTGGCTCAATTGGTAAAGCAGAGGATTGCATTAGCAGCGCAAAGGTTGTGGGTTTGATTCCCAGGAAACAAACATACTGATCAAACATATGCAATGCAATGAAAGTTAATTTGGATAAAAGTGTGTGCCAAATGCATAAATGTAAACAAACTGACCAAGTAAGATTTATTCCCAAGAAATTATGATTTTTCTTGAGAAAAATATTAAAATTCCATAAATTGTTTTTGGTGAGGATTGGTCTGAAGATGACACAATTTTGGTGAAGATTTTGGAAAAACTTTGTATTAGGAATCTCTGTAGACATTTACCCTGAGCTCGGGCCAAAATTTTCCCAGGTTCTAACAACATTTTGTTAATTATCTTGATACTTTGGCTATAATGGGTCCCTTTCAGTGACAGAGTTTGAAGAAAATTGCAGAAAATTGTTTCTTAGTCAAATAAAGCAGATGAGTTAGAAAAAGCAAGACCAGTAACAGCAGCTGTAGTAGTGCGGAAAGCCAAAACAATGCTAAGCTAAAATCCTGACCTCCAGACAATCTGACTGGATAAAGCCAGGAGCCCACCCCCATCCCAGCACATGCCAGATGTTTCCAACTGTGCAACAGAGTCAAACAAAGAGCTGTGCTCTCTAGCACACATACAAACATCTACTGTCATATACAACAAGAACATACACACATCACGGCCACTATTGCAGTATGGCTAAAACAGGAATGGTACAATGTTCACAGATATGCATAAACTCTTCCGAGTCACAGTACCATTTGCCAGTATTATTCAGGCACACAATGCCTCTCTGTGGGTTCCTCCCTACAGCAATACAATGGCTAACACTTTCCATTGGTTTAAGCTTGAAGGGATGTATGGAATGCAAATGCTGATTGATTTTATACGTTTTACACCACGGTGTGGGCAGAATGACCTTTCTGTTACAATAGCTACCCTTAACACTGCTCAAAAAGAGGGGTGATTGTAAAGACTGGAGAGATGGGGCTCCAGCAGAATGAATGAAGCTCTCAAAGACACAGGCCAGTTGCTGAGCGAGGAACTGAATAATGGCCAAGGCGTCTTAAGAAGTCATAAAAAGACAGAAGATTGCAGGCGTTCTGACAGCCTATAATTGCGTACCTCCGGTATCCATGGTATTGTCATCGTCCACTCGACACGTCTCCGTGAGAGTGGCAAAAAGGCAGCCAATGGGATCGAGAGGGTGGCCCACCCAGCCCTCTAGATTGGTGGTGTTGGTCATTCCTCTCTGTAGCAGCTCTGACAGAAAGACAGAAAGAAAGAGAGAGAGATATTTGACACATTCAATGAGTACTGCAAACTTTGATGTCCTGTGACTTTGAGGCATTAGAGGGACAAATCCAATGTTGTTTTGTTGTGTGCACCGTTTAAAATACGTTTGACACACCATATACATTGCTAGAAAACAACAAAGGGTTTCAAACTAAATTTAGATCCAAATCCTTGTAACAGGATGCAAAAATTAAAAACTTGATAATAGTATGCCAAACCTGTAATATATAACTGTAATATATAACTGAGTAACTGTGTTATGGTCAGTTTGTGGTACCTTTCTTCTGATGCTTGTAAATATCTAACTGCCGTTGTTGTTGAAGCCGCAGGGTGTTGATTATGGCAACAGCCAGTCGCAAGGCTTCTCGGGGGTAACCATGGGAACGCAGAGCATCCACCCTGGCACATGCAGTAGGCACATGATCTGGAATACAAGTGACATGTCAGTATAAACACGGTGGGGCTCTTCTCATTGGGGCAATTCTTTCTCTCTTGGTTTACTTAAGTTTCAGACTAAGTTTTAGGCACAATAAGCCAAAATCTTCATGGAAGCTTTCTATTTTAGTTTCTAGACCAAGCAGAAGTCAAACCAGACAGATTACAACACTGACCAAAAAGGGACTTGCTAAATAAGGTACCCTTACTTAAACCTAAGACCAAACCTAATCAAGAGTCTGCTTTAGGAAAACTGATTTATTATTGAAGATCCCAGTATAAACTGTATATCTGTACAGTGGTCACCTGCTGTGAACTGCTTCTCAGAACAGAATAAACATGACTATATACAGCTTGAAATGGCTGAATTAAACTGGGGAAAATTTTGATAGTAATTTTACATCCTATCAAGAACATGCCACGGTTCTGATATTTCACCCCAATATCAATTTAAATTACATATTTGTACATGAAGGTAGCTGATTTAAAAAACAAAAAGCCTTTGTATTACTGTTTACTTGAGTTTAAAACTAAAACATCCAGACACATTAATGGTAATGAAAGCTGCAGAGGTAACATGCTTAATTGTTATGGAAATTAAGTCCCAATGCAAAACATCCTTGTGCTTCTAAAAAAAGGCTTCATTTTTTGTTTTTTTGCAATGTCTTAATTAATTTCTTTTGATTTCAGAGTGAAAAGTGATCTGGACATGTTTCCGCAAGATCCACCCTCTCATATCCCCTAGGTTCCCAACATCAAGGCTCTGACGTTCCCATCACACTCACCCAGCCACAGTGGCAGGCCCTGGGGGTTGAAGAGCAAGCTCTCCCCCTCTCTCTGGTAGGCTGGGGACATATAAAAGTCACTGCTGATGATTCTTTGCAAATGACTATCCTGCCAGTGAAGGTCACAGGCCTCCATTGCTCTTGTGAACACTGTTCTTCTAGGCCTGGCCAATGAGTCTATGAGTTCAGTAAAAAAAGAAACAGTTATTAAACTTAAGAGAATCAGACATCGAGAAAAGTGAGGAATAAGAAGACTTCAGGTTCATATGAACACAACGGACACTAACCCTGAGCCAGGTTGCTCTGCGGCAAGGCGTTGGTGATGTTGGGCAGCTCGCTGCCGTAATTGCCATCCTCTAAAGGACAGATGTCCATGTCTCCCCACTTCTTCAGCTGTCTCAGCCAGGCGCTCTTCTCTTCGCTCTTACAGTGTGGGTTGAGCACAATACACACCCACAGTGCACCTGCAAATCCACAGCACAGAGGTCTTTAGAACTGCAGTGTGCATTTTAAAGGGAGAAGGTGGATGAGGAATTAGAAAAAGAGCAAGAATCTTTGTGAGAAAGTGAAGAGCATTTAGGAGATTAAATGAGAAAACAGGATAAGGCATAGATTTTTGGGCTGCCTTCCTTTCAAAGTTGTATGTACTTTTCAAAGTTTTAATGCAGCTTTTGGCGATTCCTAAAAGTGAAATGGAAAAACTAGTGTGTTTAATGGAAGACACTGTAGTGCACCAACGTCAAACACTGGCGCTGAGCAATGCGTGAAATTTGGCAGGTGTAGGGTTGTCTGGTGGGCTGGTTTAACTGGCAGGGTTATGCATTGCCTTTTTCGTATCTAGGTAACAGATGGCTAGCCTGCATCTTTTTTCCTCGCTGTCATGTACACATAGCACTGATTGGCTGAACTGAATCAGCATGAATGTCAACTTAAATGCTGAACCGTCCGCATGTTTGTTTGGACTGGTCAAGGTGATGTGCCCAGAGGCCTCCTTTCAAAAAATGACTCATCCCAATAAGGGCTACTTGTTTACAGCTACAACCGTTTTGGAGGAAAGGTAAGACAGAGGGAAGGAAGAAAGAGAAGCAGCAAAGTCTTGCTCTCAAATGAGCCTCTTCAGGATGTGCCCCCATCAACCTCTTTAAATGGCCCAATCAATAGGAGGCAGCTTTAAAGCTCATTGATCCTGGCTCTTTTATACTATCCAGGTAGAAGTGAGCTGACAGTCTTCTGCATGCATCTCCCTACTGTGATCCACTAGCCCTGTCTGAACTGCTGCAGGTCAAGACTCTACACATTGAATGTACTTAAGGATGGCGATATTGAACCACAGAGCAGAAGAGTAGATACTAATGTTTAAGGTTTAATTCTTTAGAAGAGTGATTAGGATGTACGTCAGAATTCAAATGAGATGAGAAAAGTGGAACTTTGGGGTAACTGTGCTGAGCTATGCTAACACGGTCAGTAAAAATGGGATGTAAAATATTATCTTCTCAGGGATTTGTAGAGAAACATGCACAAACTGATAGCATCAACTCTATGATAGCCCTAGAACAACCCCTCAAAATGAGAGGAAAATGATGTGTTGTAAGAATCTTGTTCATACCCCTAGCAACAACCCCTACATGTTCTACCTGGGTTAATGACATTAAGCAGAACTCACCCAGCTCGTCCCAGAGTTGTCTGCATTTATCGGTCATGCCTGTGCCCTGTTGTCGCCATAGCGACAGGCGTGGGTCAGCCATGAACTGCTCTGTGATAAGGGTGAGCATCCGTGCCCCGTTAGAATCCCTCATTCGCAGCATCTCCCTCACCTGTACAAACACACAAATCTCTGTTTAACCTGAGGTACCACATCCAGAATGAACACACATCTGTATTCAACACAAATCTGCATAATATTGTAAAAGCATAAAACAAGCACAACACACTTGGCTTATTTATGAAGAGACATCTTGATAAATGATTCTTTTAATGAAAAAAGCCAACATTATTATTATGTGAAGCATCTTATACAGTAGAAATATCTCAAGTGTTTAGCAGAAAGTAATACTAGATTAAAATGTTTGTGTATCTGAGCACTGCATTCAACAATATTAAAGACTGTAGGACAGCCCAGACAAGAAAAGCTATTGAAAATAAGCGACAGTTTGACATTTAATTAAAAAACATTGATTTAAATGGGCCTCCTAGGATTTCATGGACTCATAATTCACCATAATGGCATCTTTTGCACCGAACGCCACACTCGAACACAGATAGTGACGGTAGAGTGTCTCACCTTGGCAAACATGGAGTTTAGCTGCTTGCCTGAGCCATAGTATCCTCCCTGAGACAGGAACTGCTTGACCTGTTCCCTCACTTGCTCCTCATCCAGGTGCCAGCAGTTCTCGTCATCAATACTGGCCCCTGCTGTGGGGTCTGGGGCCCCTGGGAGAAAAAAAAACACCAGGTTACTTTGGATACTTGCAGCAATAACATCTTTTATTTAGTAGAAAAGCACAGAGGAGGCTTGAGTAACAGGCTTTTATAATTCAAAAATAAAATAACAGGGTTGGGAAAAATGCTTGGGCACATTCTTAACACACTGAAAAACAGACCTGCCAAAAAGCTGGTTTAATCGAAACCTGAATCAATAAGATCATTTCCTATTTGAGCAATGCTCTTTTTTGACCAATGCAAACTGATAATAACGACAATGAATGGAGCAGAGTCAAATCACCGCTACGGAGGCTTAATTCTCAAAAGACTGCTTTCTATGGCTGAGCTGGGGTGAGGATAATTGTGCTTTTTCAGTAAGAAGCACACAATGATTTGCAAAAAGGAAATAAAGGGAATAAAAGCAGAATGCATTAGAGGCAATCACTTTATCTGAGGAAGGTCTTACTGTATTTCCAATATGTCAATGCACTTTAGGTTTACAGCTCCCCCCAATTCAGGACAAAACACATCAGCACATTTGGCTCTATTGAATTCCACTTAAATACACCATGAACCTGCTTTATATACAGACTGCACAGAGCTGATCTGACTATTGGTCCCCTCTGGGTACCCTTGTGGGCATTAAACATATATAAATGCTATGTATGGAAGCGGAACATTGAATTCTGCGTTGCTTGCACATTTCCTTGGCGAGTGCTATATGATAAGATCCATCTTGAAATACAGATTGGCTGTGACCTGTATGGATTTATATGGGTGCAATAATAACTTGCATACTGTAGATTATCAGCAGTATATGACATAGACTTTGGCATTATATACTATGAGAGTATCTCAATGCACCAGATATCTATGGAAGCAGCTGTAGTGCAGTGTTTTGCTCAATGTAAAATACATGTTGCATTAACCGCATTGACATTGGAGGGCCTGATGTAACGCTTGGGCAGATACTCCACACCAGACTGAGGAAGACTGCATTTTAAAAGACATAATGGTAAACTATTAGCATACATAATGGCTGCTCTGGGCCCTGTAAGGTGCAAACTACTTTAAACAGCGAGGGCTGTGTGTCATTATATAAGCAGGACTTCTGCGTAGGTGTCCAGTTGCACTTTTGATCTGCCCATGTCCTACATCTTGGCAGGTTGACACATTCTGCACATTCCAGGATCAACATGTAGCCACTGATTAAACACTGATAAGAAGCTTCTGCTTGACCTCTTCGTTCCTATTCAAAACAAGGTCAAAGTCCAAGAGGATGGACTTCCTTGTTTTGGAGGCTCTTGCTTAAACATTCAGGAAGACATGTGTGGAGTTACTACTGCTAGAAGGAGAAAGAAGATCTAAAGATCTGAACCACCTATATTACCTTCTATAAATTCAGTTTCCCCAAACACTTGAATTCTGTCATTTACTCACAGCAAAACAACCAGCACACATTGTTTGCATGCACATCCAGAGCACCAGTGGATGAATCTAGACCTCATTTGTGCTGCTCTCACCATGTACTTGGTTGATCTCAGAGTTGGATGACAGGATTTCGTCGGCCAGTTTTTGGGCAGTGGGCAGGACTTCTGTGTGGTGGGCTGTGATAAGGTACTGCACAAGCTTCTGCAGCTGGTCTCTGTTCATCTGGAAGAGTGTCTCTGAGATGGGCAGCCGCAGTTTGACCTGCTCAGGTTTGCGGATGCGATATAAGGACAGCGCCACCACATGCGCGCAATAGAAGATGTCCCGGTTGCCGCAGCCGCATGTCACTGAAGTGATCTTGCAACGGTCGAAGCTGATGGCCACCTTGTGCGTCGTCTCCGGCTCAGATTGCGAGGCCGGCTCTGTGACTGTGCCACTGAGGTGAAAACCTGGATATGAAGAGAGAAAAGTTTCAGTTAACATTAACCTTCGACATAAACACCTTTTATTGGTCTCAAACGCAATTCTCACTCTCTTCTTATTCTGTAAACATGGATATGGAGGAAGTCATGATGGGTAACCAGAACCTGGTAATCTGCTTAAAGTGAAACTAGGTTGCTACTAAAATCTTATCTGATTGAGTATGGAAGAGAATAGTTTGGTAACCAGTGGTTACCAAACCACAAGACAGGTGATCAGTTTAGCATATATAGTGTAGTCATAGGAAGATGTTATCCAGTTGCAGAGCACAATCTATCTCAAAGCTTCAGTACACAAAGCTTTAACAGAAAACTAGAAGACTCTGCAACTCACCCTTTAAGTTTCCTGAAAAGTACCTAACATTTTTCCCAATCCCCAGATTTACTAAAAATACTGTTCTGAATCATTGTTTTGAGGTTTGTCTGAAGATGCAAGATGATTACTGATGATTTCATACTCAAAACCCAAGGAGCTGCTGTAATTCAAACCTAATTCTAGGCAATACTTCAGTTCATATCTCTGCAAGATCCCAGTAAACATGGTGATCAATGCCTCATGAAACAAAGCTTCATTCAAGACTTGAAGAAAAAAAAGAGAAAAGCTGAAAGGATAAAGACATACTGCATGCACATTTTGATGACCAATAGGAGGGTTTGCTCATCACTTTGAATGTTAAATTATTAATCACAGAAGCCAAAGGAAGGGGGTTGGGAGACTAGAATTACTGTATCACTCTTATCCATTGCAATAAATACTTCCATCATAATTCACAGGAACTAGATTACACAAGCACACAAAGCAAAGAACATTTGAATCTCAAATCACTAGTGACCAAAACAGAATTCCAAGTATTTTTGCAGTCATGAAACAAGAAACAGACTGTCTGCAGAAGCAGTCTGGATGAGCCTTACTTTGGTTAGCAGCCTGTATGCCCAAGAAAAGCGTCCAGCTCATGACTAAAGCCCTGTATTAGATCCTCCATGATGTACCAGAGCTAGAAGGTGTCTCTACAATGTGCCCAATACACACGTGCAGATAGACAACCGCACACATCACAATTAATTCTAGGGTTCGACTGGTGCGACAGGGGTGTCTAATAAGCATGAGCAAAGCCGGCTGTTCCCTTGCCAAATCCCACAAAAGGCTTTTCCAGACGAGTTCTTCTGAGAAGTCAGCCCCCTCCTCAGCCCGAGATTCTGCAGTAAAGAAATCTGACGTCCAATTTACTGCCAAACTCTTTCAGGCCCAGCCAAAAAAACAGAGCCATCTGATTAAGGGTAGTTTATGGTGACGTCTGTTTTCATTTTGATAAAAGACAGAAAAAGAGAGGGAGTGCCCATATGTGTTGCAAATTACTTTTGGCACAATGTGGGATTCAAAGTGAATTTGGTTAGAGAGACAAAGATTCACGACAGTGTATAAGAATGGAGTGCATTTATTTGGCTTGATTTTCTTTAAAGAGCCATGGCAAGATCAAGCAAACTGTGTGTTTTCACTGTGCTGCACAGTGAAGAACAAACATCTCTGTGTGGAGACAACACAGCACTGAGGACATCTGTGAACTGTGAGCATATTATAAAAAACTGGGTCTGTAAACAGTGAGCTATGAGGGGGTTTTACAAGCCTGTTTTTTACATGAAACATGCGTTTGGGTCAATCCATGTTTGCAAGGCAAACAATGCATAATCTTGCCTACCACAATGTATGCAAAGACTGAATTGTTTTCAATCCCTCAGGTGGTAAGGGTGCCTTTATGGTAAAACTTTTCATTATCTGATCCTGCATTATCTTGGACTAAACATGCCTGAATTTGAACAGAACACCAGACTGTGCTGGCTAGCACCATCAGTTGTGTCTGACCTTTCAGGCGACTGGGCTGCATTAGTCACGTGAAGGACATGCATCCCACCCAGTATCAAATGCAGCCGACCGCTGCTGAGTGAGCCTCCCTACAATAATAACGTTAGCCATAACAGCGGCTGATATAAGTAGATCTCACTGCTGTAAATCTCCCAGCTGCTTTTAAAAAGGAGTCACTTCACTATCCCACTCCTCCCATGTGTCACCCTTTATCAGATACTCAATCAGTTCATGCAAAGGGATCGCTTAAAAGAGAAAAAGGGAAGTAGGACAGAAAGAGAGAGAAAGACAGACAGACAAAAAGACAGACACATAGACAAAAACACAGAATGCACCATTTCCTGATCACATTTCCCCTCCTATTTCCTTTCATCTCTACATTACCGTATCAATAAATGACTTTAAACTTGGGTATCAGGATTTGATAAACCTCTAATCTTAAGTATAAGCAAGCCTCACTAAAGAACTGTGGATTTCTCAGTTATGCAAGTAGGATTGGCCACCACAGTTTTTATGACGTGATCTGTTGGTGAGGTATTATAGAGGAGCAGATGAGCCCATAGGCTCATGTGACGGGGTTGCATTGGAAAGAGCACGCATCTGCTATTGATGGACATGAAGAGCCCTCGTTGTCTTTTTACGCTCTCTCATTGCTGGCTCTCCCCCACCCTCTCCACCAGGCCTTTTGTTGCTCAGATGAAGCACTGAATGCTGTTCCACCAACCTCTCCATGACTGCTCTTTTCAGGCTAACCTCCATCTAGGTTTACACGGTGATCGGACCCTAACCACCCCTCCCCCATCTGATCAGTTACTACCTGAGTAAGAGCAGTCAAATCAAAGGGGGGATAGAGAGAGAGAGAGAGAGAGAGAAAGAAAGAAAGAGACAGAATGAGAGAGAGAGAGAGAGAGAGAGAGAGAGAAAGAGAGAGAGAGACAGAGAGAGAGAGAG
>JAZGTK010003245.1:0-18011 GCA_036877625.1 Ambastaia sidthimunki | reverse complement strand
CGACAGGCGTGGGTCAGCCATGAACTGTTCTGTGATAAGGGTAAGCATCCGTGCCCCATTCGAATCCCTCATCCGCAGCATCTCCCTCACCTATACACACACAAATCTTTATTTAAACTAATTAACAGACATCTAACATATATATAATGTAGATTTGTATTTGATATTTTGGCATAACATTAAAAAACACACTACCAGCTTGTTTATGGAAATGTTGATAAATGATTTATTTAATGAGAAAAGCCAACATAATTACTATGTGAAGCATCTTAAAAAGGAGAAACATCTGAAGTGTTTAGCTGAAAGTACTACTAGACTGAAATGCTTATGTGTCTGAGCACCGCATTCAATATTAAAGGTTGTAGGAGAGTCCTTCGTATTTACAGATACAAGACAGAAAAAGAGATGAACTACACTGGCTATTGAAAATAAGAGGCAGCTTGACATTCAATTAAAATACATTGATTTAAATAGGCCTCCTAGGATTTCATGGACCCATAATTCACCATAATAGTGCCCTTCGCACCAAGAGTCACACTCACACACAGATAGAGAGAGCGTCTCACCTTGGCAAACATGGAGTTTAGCTGCTTGCCTGAGCCATAGTATCCTCCCTGAGAGAGGAACTGCTTGACCTGTTCCCTCACTTGCTCCTCATCCAGGTGCCAGCAGTTCTCATCATCAATACTGGCCCCTGCTGTGGGGTCTGGGGCCCCTGGGAGAAAAACACACCCGGTTACTCTGGATACTTGCAGCAATAACATCATCATTTAACAGTAGAAAAGCACTGAGGAAGCTTGAGTAACAAGCTTGAGTTTTACAATTCAAAAATAAAATAACAGCGAAAGATGTTTGTGCACATTCTTAACACCAAAGCTGGTTTACTATAAAACCACAACCTGAATCAATAGTATCACTTCCTGTTTGCGTAATGCTCTTTTATTGACCAATATAAACTGATAATGACAACAATAAATGAAGGCGAGTCAAATCACAGCTATTGAGGCTTGATTCTCAAAGGATTGCTTTCCATCGTCGAGCTACAGTGAGTATAATTGTGCTTTTTTAATGAGGAGCACACAATGATTTGCAAAAAGAAAATAAAGGGGAGAAAAGCAGAATGCATTAGAGGCAATCACTTTATCTGAGGAAGGTCTTACTGAATTTCCAATATGTCAATGCACTTTAGGTTTACAGCTCCCCCCATTTCAGGACAAAACACATCAGCACATTTGGCTCTATTGAATTCCACTTAAGACACCATGAACCTGCTTTATATACAGACTGCACAGAGCTGATCTGCCTATTGGTCCCCTCCGGGTACCCTTGTGGGCATTTAACATATATAAATGCTATATATGGAAGCTGAACATTGAATCCTGCATTCCTTGCATGTTTCCCTGTCCCTGGCATGTATTAAATTATAAGAAGATCCATTTTGAAGTACAGATTAGCTCTTAAAAGGCTTGTATTGAAGCAAAAATAGTTTACTGTAGATTATCAGCAGTGTATGACAGACTTTGGCATTATATACTACGAGAGTATCTCAATACACAAGATATCTATGGAAGCAGCTGTGGTGCATACAAAAGCAAGGCAACATTTTGCTCAATGTAAAATACATGTTGAATTGATCACATTGAAATTAGAGGGCCTGATGTAATGCTTAGGCAGATACTCCACAGCAGATTGAGGAAGGCTGCAACTGTAGCATTCTAAAAGGCATAATGATAAACTATTACCATACATAATGGCTTTATAACAGCTGCTACGGGTCTAGTGAGGTGCAAACTGCTCTAAACACAGGGTGCTGTCTGTCATTATATAAGCAGGACTGTAGCGTAGGTGTTCGATTGCACTTTTGATCCGCCAAGTCCTACATCTTGGCAGGTTGACACATTCTGTACATTCCAGAATCAAAACGTAGCCACTGATTAAACACTGATAAGGAGCTTCTGCTTGACACCTTCATTCCTGTTCAAAACAAGGTCAGAGTGCAAGAGGACGGACTTCCTTGTTTTGAAGGCTCCTCGGTTAAACGTTCAGGAAGTGATGTGTGGAATTATGGCTGCAGGAAGGAGACCATCTTTAGTTTTTACACTAAAATTCTCTCATGAATTACTCAAAGCAACTCTTTGCTCGGCCTGATATACACACAGTGAATGCATCAAGATCTTATGTGTGTTGATCTTACCATGTACTTGGTTGATCTCAGAGTTGGAGGACAGGATTTCATCAGCCAGTTTTTGGGCAGTGGGCAGGACTTCCGTGTGGTGGGCTGTGATAAGGTACTGCACCAGCTTCTGCAGCTGGTCTCTGTTCATCTGGAAGAGTGTTTCTGAGATGGGCAGCCGCAGTTTGACCTGCTCAGGTTTGCGGATGCGGTATAAGGATAGGGCCACTACATGAGCGCAATAGAAGATGTCACGGTTGCCGCAGCCGCATGTCACTGAAGTTATCTTGCAACGGTCGAAGCTGATGGCCACTTTGTGCGTGGTCTCTGGCTCAGATTGCGTGGCTGGCTCTGTGACTGTGCCACTGAGGTGAAAACCTGAATAGGAAGAAAGAAAAGTTTCAATTAACAGTGACCTTCGACCTTAACACTTTTCATTGGTTTCAAATGCAATTCTCACACTTTGTAAACATGGACATGGAGGAAGTCATGATTGGTAACCAAAAACTGGTAACCTGCTTAAAGTGAAACTAGGTTGCTACTATAGCCTTATCTGATTGTTTGGGTATGCAACAGAATAGTTTGGTAACTAGTGGATACCAAACCACAAGACAGGTGATAGGTTTAGCATATATACTGTAGCCATAGGTAGATGTTATCCAGTTGCAGAGCACAATGTATCTTAAAGCTCCAGTACACAAACCTTACTCTAGAGCAGACTGACCCTTCAAGTTTTCTAAAAAATATCTGAAAATCTTCCCAAAAAAAAAACAGATTTACTAAAAATACTGCTCTGAATCATTGTTTTGAAGGTTGTCTGGAGACACAAGATGATTACTGTAAATTTCATACAACAGCTGCTGTAATTCAAGCCTAATTCTGGGCAATGCTTCAGTTCATATCTCTGCAACATCCCAGTAAACATGGTGATCAATGCCTCATGAAACAAAGCTTCATTCAAGACTTGAAGGAATAAGAAATAAAAGCTGAAAGGATAAAGAAATACTGTATGCACATCTCAGTGACCAATAGGAGGGTTTGACTGCTAAATTATTAATCACAGAAGCCAAAGGTTGGGAGACTAGAATTACTGCATCACTTTTAACCATTGCAATAAAGACTTCCATCACAATGTACAGAAACTTGATTATACAAGCACACGAAGCAAGAGAACATTTGAATCTCAAATCACTAGCAGCAGAAACAGAATTCCAAGTATTCTTGCAGTCAGCAACAGACATGAATCAGTGAACAGGCTGTCTGCAGAAGTGGGCAGGGCGAGTCTTACTTCGGTTACCAGCCCATATGCCTGAGAAATGTGTCCAGCTCATGACTAAAGCCCTGTATTAGATCCTTCATGACCAGAACAAACTGTATCAGAGCTAGGAGTTTTGTCTACAATGTGCCACAACACACACATGCAGACAGGCAGACAACCGCACACATCACAATGAATTCTAGGGTTTGACTGGTGCGACAGGGGTGCCTAATAAGCATGAGCAAAGCCGGCTGTTCCCTTGCCAAATCCCACAAAAGGCTTTTCCAGACGAGTTCTTCTGAGAAGTCGGCCCCCTCCTCTGCCCGAGATTGTGCAGAAAAGAAATCCGACGTCCAATTTACTGCCAAACCCTTTCAGGCATAGCCAACACAACAGAGCCATCTGATTAAGGGGAGTTTATGGTGATGTCTGTTTTCATTTTGATAAAAGACAGAAAAAAGAGAGGAGTGCCCCTATGTGCTGCAAATTACTTCTGGCACAATGCGGGGTTCAAAGCGAATTTGGTTAGAGAGACAAAGATTCACTGCAGTGTGTAAGAATGGAGAGGAGTGCATTTATGGGGCTCGTTTTCTTTAAAGAACCATGGGGAGATCAAGCAAGCTGTGTGTTTTCACTGTGCCGCACAGTGAAGAAGGGACGTCTCTGCACAGAGATTGCACAGCTCTGAGGGCAAAGACTGTGAGTATATTATAGAAAAGATTGTATTTGTAAACAGTGAGCTGTGAGGGTGTTTAACAAGCTTTTTTACATCTAACATGTGTTTGGGCCAATGCATGTTTGCAATGCAAACAATGTATAATCTTGCATACCACAATGTATGCAAAGACTGAATTGTTTTACATTTCAAAAATGCCTCAGGCGGTGAGGGTGCCTTTATGGCAAAACTTTCCATTATCTGACCCAGCATTATCTTGGACTGAAAAACAACAGCTGAGACAAAACAGGCCTGAATTTATGCAGAACATCACACTGTGCTGGCTAACACCATCAGTTGTGCCTGACCTTTCTGACGACTGGGCCGCATTAGTCACGTGAAGGACATGCATCCCACCCAGTATCAAATGCACCCGGTCGTAGCTGAGTGAGCCCCCCTACAATGATAATGTTAACCGTAATGGCGGCTGATATAAGCAGATCCCGCTGCTATAAATCTCCCAGCTGCTTTAAAAGGAATTGCTCCACTATCCTGAGTCCACTCCTCCCATGTGTCAGACTTTATCAGATACACAATCAGTTTTTACACAGGGATCACCTAGGAGAGAAAAAGTGAGAAACAGGCAAATAAGACAGAGAACAAAGCAGAAGAAAAAGGAAAAGAGAGAAAGAGAAAAAAAGAGAAAGAAAAAGAGACAGAAAGAAAAAAATAAAAGAAAAATTGTTACAGCTGGTGCCAGAGCGTTGGTGTAGCAGTGTATGCGCTTCTAAAAATTAGTTCATATCTGGATTAAAATGTTTCCTGATCACATTCCCTCTCTTATTTTCTTTCACCCTTACACTATAAATAAATGATTTTATACCTGGGGTAAAGGATTTCATTGAAACTCCCAATCTTAAGTATAAAGAACTGAGTTTCTGACTGGATTTACTATGACGTGATCTGTTGGTGAGGTTATAGGAGCAGATGAGCCCATAGGCTCATGTGACAGGGGTTACACTGGAGAGAGCACGCATCTGCTACTGATGGACATGAAGAGCCCTCGTTGTCTTTTTATTCTCTGTGTCATCGCTGGCTCTCCCCCACCCTCTCCACCAGCCTTTTGTTGCTCAGATGCAGCACTGAATGCTGCACCACCATCCTCTCCATGACTGCTCTTTTCAGGCTAACCTCTATCTATGCTTACACCATGATCAGACCCAAACCACCCCCTCCCCCTTCTGATCATTTACTACTTGGCTGAGAACAGTTAAAGCAAAGGGGATAAAGAGTGGGACAGAGAGCGAGGGAGAGATGAACTGTGCTGGGAAATGGAGTGAGGATGGATGTCATAAGCAGATGGAGTGTTGGTGTCAGTCACACTGAGCCGTGCAACGTCATCTAGAAGACAGCAGTATTTAATATCGGACATTCTAACCACATACAAACAAACACAAAGAACCTCTTGCTTGGAGGCTGCTGAGTCCACACTTGGAGTAAATGTGTGCGCACACGCACCAGATGATTGCATGGTTCTCGAGAGGCCTGTTAAACTGGATTGTTGGATGTACACAGGGAAAAGATGACAGCGGTGTTTAATATGTACTGTACTGTATAATGTGTACTGTAAAAGAGCAGTAATAGAAACTGGGTGAGTCTTTGTAGCACAAACACAGTAACTAGAACACCAAACCAAACTCCAACGGCAGGAAAACACGAAAAACAGATGTGCTTTATTTTCCATACACAAGATGCAAACTACAACACCCTACACAAAATATAGCCTACAGGTAAATGAATGGTTGTATACATACTTACTATACTACTCAGTGTACACTGCAGTGAATACCAAGCAAAATTAAAATGTATAGGGTAGGCTTCATTAATTAATGTGTTTCTGAGAAAAAAAGGCCTGGCATGACTTATTTTTAATAATGTTCCTCTGGGGAAATTATGGGGGCTTACATGTCACTGCCAATATGATACACAAGGTTTTTCTCGCAGGACACAAACCCCTGCGCTCTCAGGCTAACTCTTAGCCGGCCAAGCTCAATGACTAGCTTAGCAGCATCACAACACAACAGTCCTCAGTCCACATTGCAATCCTCCGTGTGTGTAACAGTCATAATTAATCCGCTGGCAATGCACGCTAATGCACGCTCACCCAGCCAGGGCTTTCAGAGTCATTTTAGCTGCTGAACTCCAGTGGCCATCTGTTGAGGAGGGGGACGTAAGGAGAGCTCACACCACTGCGAGCAGCAATGGCCACTGATCAGGAAACTAGAGAGGAGGAGAACAGAGAAGAGAGAAGTCCCCCTTTTCATTCATTTACTTGTAGTCTCACTTTATTTGAACCATCTGCCACCCCCTTGGACACACCCACTCGAGAGCCTGTCAGCCAATCCCAACAGAGTCCCTGCACACTCTTAAACCATTAACCTCTAATCAGCCGTGGAGGCCAAACGGGGTCCTTTATGGCAGGCACTGGGCCAATGCTGCATGCATGAGAGCTTCCCACCCCTCCCCACCTTTCTATATTCCATCTGTCCCAGCAGCAATATGGTTAACACCGCATCAGCATCCCTGCCCCACCCCCACCTATATATCTTCACACAACAGACATGCATATGCACAGACACTGTGCACAGGGGGCTTCTATCTAGTCTGATACAGGCTTGATTGATTAATTTGTGATGGCCCTCAAACACCATCCCTGGACCCTACCACTAGAGTCATTTGTCACGATCACAAGTAATTGATTTCTGACCCACCGAATGGTGAACCTCAAGAAAGGAGGCTAGCAGGGCTCAATCAGCTTCCCTTTCAGCAGGCCACCCCGAGCAGCAGGTCTGACTTCCATGGAAATCTCAGATAACGCCAAAGCGCACACAGCCTCCATTAGCTTGAACTGTGTGCATTGTGTGTAAAGTGAAGGGGGGAAATTAAAGCTGGGCTAATCATACAGCGCCGGGGAGTTCAAAACCAACAATTTAGCATCTGATGCAAACTAGCCCTGGCTGAAGAGCCTTTATTTGTCAGATAATTCACCCAGCAAAGGCTAAAAACAAGTCAGAGGCGGATAAATTTGAAGGTGTACAGGCAAATGAATCGTACTTTTGGACAGGCCGTAAGCATAACCAGATGTCCTGCTTGAGATAAAAGCAGATGCACTTGAAGTGAGACCGTGCAGTGTGGAAAGAGAAGCGGGGGGATATCCTTTCATTGTTATTTCTGTTCAAGGTTTGCTTCTATTGCGTCTAAAAAGCTAGCTGAATATGCATACGTTTCCACTGCTCAATAGAGAAAGCATACTTTTCCAATGACGCGTGATGTACGTACAGGTTACTAAATTTTAATTCTGGACCTGTTCGTTTTTTCAGCGCAGATGCTGTAAAAGAAAGCAAATATGCTTTTCCATTTACATCTTTGCAAACACACCACACACAGAAGTCGTCTCTCAAACAATGCGATATTTTTTCATTTGCCTGCTGCACTGAAAAAAAAAAACATGACATCAAACAATGCTTGTCTTGTGCACAAAAACATATTAATCTAGGTTGTAACCTTCATTTWAAAAWTTTTACCTGGCCAAGCTCCTACTTATCTTTATTTTGATTCAGATTTATAAAAATAAAATAAATGATATGTTGTAATGTTTCTTATTGTTGCAGTTATCATTGTACAGCACTTTGGTAGAAGCTGGTTATATTCTATAAATCAAGTTCATCTTGATCTTATAGCAGTATGAAACCACATGCAGAGTTTTTTGACGTTCATTGTTTTGCAGCCGCAGCGAGACGTGGCCAGTCTGCATGTATAAGACAGTCTGACAGCTGAGAAAAGGTCACTGGCCTGCGCATTCCCGGAGCACTGATGGATTGTTCATGAACGGCCAACCACCATCAGCCACTGCGCATCAGCATGCACCCTCTAAGCAACCATCCAGCATGGACGTGCTGCATCGCTTTGGCCTTTTACCGCTCATTTCCTATACCCAGACTTGATTCTGTTTAATATGCCAACATGTACAAACCATCTGCTGGCCTGCATTTGACAAGCAGCAGTCTGCAGGACACAATAGCTCTTTTGAGCACTGCTCACACTAGAAGCATAGCCTGGACTGATAGATAATGTTAAGAAGCTTAAATTTTTTTGAGTCATTCAAAACAAAAAAATCCTAATCAATATGAAACCAGGAAACACTAACTGAAGTAAAGGCTTTGTGCGTAACTTGTGTAGTTACCTTGTTGTTCTGCTCTCCCACAGCATTCCATCTTTAACCATTTCCTACAAGGAGGTATGACTTCGGTTTGCCCCGCAGCTGTAAAACCAGTATCAGATAAAAGACGGAAAAAAGCTCTTGAGGACCAATAAGCTTACATCTGTTGTGTGCTTTGTGTTTACATCTACAAGGTTGGAAAATGTCAATATGTACTCTGGGCTTGTCCCAGCAGTGTTACCTCGCCTGCATTTCCTTCCCACTGCCCGCTGAACTATTTAACTACTCACCCTCATTCTCTCTTACGTTTAGGCCTTAATAGTGCTGAGAAAGAGGTAACATCATACATCGTATTTGGTGTGCAAAATATGTCATCGTTTACTCACCCTTCCATAATTCCATTGATAAGACTGATGAGTAAATGACAGAAATTTCTGTTTTGGTTTTACCTATTTTTCTAAAAAGTGCCATAACACCACATCCAATCAGCCCTTCCTCACATGTGTCTTCAGAAAATGCTCACCAAACCAATGTGAGCATATGGACAACAAAAAAACAAAACAAAGGGGCAGTAGAAACACAAAGAGTCATTCCCAACAAGCCCTTGCAGCTTAGCTTCTGCATGCATTACGGTGATGAGACCCTGAAGGTGTGCATAGCTAAGGAATCAGCTGAGGCAGCAATGGCAGCATCTCTAATTACAAACACTCCTCCTCCAACTATCCCCCCCCTCCCTAAACTTCCCATTGTCTGTGGCCTCCCTCCCTCTGTCTCTCTTAGGACTGCCTTTTGAGCTGGCATGCACCCGTTGGCCCTGCGCTGTGTTCGCCCCAACACTCTTAATCTGGCCCTGACCTGCTTTATTCCCACTGCACCGGCTGCCCACAGGGCCTCTGATTCACATGCCTTCTTTGTTGTAGATGGGTTATAGTCTAGGCCTCAGGCTGGGGCCTGGCCTGCCATTGTTGCCCACAAAGAGCCATCAGCGGTTAGCAGGCGTCAGCTTGGAAGCAGGGCCCTTCCTGACTGCCACTGCTGGGGGAGCACTGGCCCCAACAGACAGGAGAGGAGGAGAACAGAAATGGACAGATAGGAGATAGAGGAATGTTGATTAGGGACACCGGTGCCAGCACCAAGTCAAGCACACCGAGACCTAAGCCAAGAGCCCTGAAAAGAGATAGTGGTCTCTAAAACGGTTAAACCTCTGTGATAAAGCTAGATTTATGCCCTGTACCACATAAATTATATGCTTGTCTGGTTTAATAAAATTAGCCAATCAAGCAAGAGCTACTTAATAGATGATGTCTCTTAATAGATTATGTATTGATATTGCTAAAACCAATTCAATAGTGATAGATTTTTCACACAGACTGATCAGATCAGATAATTCTACAAATATACGGTGTTGTTCATTGGTGATTAATGGATCATGGCTAAACTAGACCACCTATTTAAATAACTTTTTCCATTGTGAAAACCAAAAACAACTGAGCAAAATTAGTAAAACTGATTATTTCAGGCCAAGCTGTTTAAACGTTTTCATTGACATTCACATGTGCACGCATACAGAATAATAGGAAATGCTCTGTAAACAATACAACACAATGCACTTTAGCTGGGCTCTGTATACAAAGGGCCTATTGCTAGACATCCATTCATTAAAACAGCCATGAAGCTCTCAAAAGAGCATCTCACCAATGGCAGTCTCTATATGGCAAGACAGGAGGGACACAAACGGTCAGAGCACTAACAGAAAAATAGGATTCATGGAAAACGCACTTGCAAAATTATCAATGCAGGCAAATCAAACATCTACGTTCAACAATGACTTTAAAGACAAAGCTTAGAAAAAGAGCTTTGTGTGCAGAATTCAATGAAAAAACTAAAGCTCTGCAGTGAAATAAAAAAATGGATCTGTGTGTTTTAAATGCAGTTTCTCACACTAATACAAACAAGCACACATGCCACTAAACTCAATAACCTTCTATTTTCTCCAAAGCTTTGACAATGTACAATTGCACCTCATTCAGGCTTTATGAAGCTGAAACCACTTTAAAGGTCTGGACACAAGTGATTTAAAAACAGCCTTTGGCTGTCTCTAGCCAGAACATCCGAGTAGCTTTTGGACTGTCAGGATCCATCCTACAATGTCAGCTTGATTACTAAGTATGGCTCCTTTTCTTGAGAGTGTCAAAAGGAAAAAGGCCATCTAAAAGGCACTTAAACACAAATTATGTAGATTTAAGCACAGCTTTTAGTAACCAGGGACAGCTGCATGAATATTCATAAATCGCCCTCTGTCCCCGTTGGAGAGGGCAACCAAAGGAAGGTCTCTGGGAGAAAGCTGGCCAATAAAGTACTTGTGCTCTCTCAAGAAGTTGGCCAAACTTTGCAGACGTGTCCTGCTGTTTAAAGTAGAATGGCAAATGTCAGACAGCATGAGCGGGTTTCAGTGCTTCAGAACACAAACAGAAGTTCAGCATGGCAGAAACAAAACTATCTAAAGCTGCAGTATCTACATGCACAGGCAACAATTACACTCACACAATGCAGTGTTTCTCACCTCACTCTTTTGCCAAGGTTGCTGCCATCACATAGCGTCTCAGGCCAGTGACAAAACATTCTGCGACTGGGGCTGAATACAGAACACAGTAAAACAAAGGGCCCTAGCAGTGCCAGCTGGATCCTTCGAAACTTGGCACCGCTATGCCTGGCTCAGAGCGCCCTGGGCAAGATGGAAAAACCCACCTCACCAGGTAGAGGCAGAACCTCTGAAAGCCCTACACATCCATCATCTCCAGAGCAGAGAACCACAAATGTGGTTTAGAGGACGAAAAAAAGCCCTCTTCCTAATTCAGATGTGAAAGAGAAGGATAAACAGGATGGAGACATCTGGCACCTTGCTCTGGCCTTGCTTTTGCAAAACTCTGGTGGAAAGTGAAGAGTGTTTTTTCTCTGAGATTAGAGGGCCCAGCAGGGCCTGGCAGGCTTTTAGACGAACTGCGGGCGCACTAGCAACAACAAACACAAAACACTCTTAATCAAAGCAAACGGCCCCTTCCCTTAACCACCATGAGGGGGCATGGAATTTTGTACACCCCACTTAAAAATGTCTTCAGGGCCAGTATTTGGGGTTTCCTGTTACATTACTCACTTTATCAACGTGCACTAACAGGAGAGTGCTGAAAGAAACAGATAGGGCCACAGGTCTGTATGAGTGTGAAAGATTTAATCTTTTTAAACTTCACTGTAAAAATCAGACCTAAAAGGCATATGTGGAGTGGAAAAAAAACTCGCAAGGTAAATTGAGGAGGTCCTACCAACCAGAGGATCTGTTCAGACGGATCTCCAATAGAGGCTGCTTTAAACCTTTATGAAATGGAAGCCTGGAAAGACACCCTACCGCCAGATTAAATGTCCGCCTTTCTCAAAATAACCTCTTTGCGGATGTGACTATGTGCAGTCTAAGCTGAATAAAGGGGGGTAAAAAATCAACAACACAATAACACAACAGACAAGCCGAGGGAGGAGGTGATAGTTTTATCGACTTCTCTCATATTGTTTGGGGTTCAGGGTGATGGACTGGAAAGGAGGCAGTAGCGTTTCATCCATCCAGCAGTGCGGCACATAGAAACGAATGTCCCGAGTCAGCAGGAGGCATCTGCCAAAGCCCGGCGGAATCAGGCAGGGGGTGAGGGGTGGCAGGACACCCCATCCAGGGCCACGCGCCAAACATAATGACCCACACACAACTGGCACAGCACTGGGAGGCAACAGGAGGGTTTTAGTATGTGTGTGTGTGTGGCAGGGGTATACAGTGGAATGTGTTACTTGAATTCCATAGGCATGCTGCCTCCCTTACCACAGCCACAAAAACTGAGTGTGTGGACTTCACAGAGATGGAAAGACAGCAGGGAGGAGGGAGGTAGGAGGACATCAATGGAGAAAACCGGGAACCGTGCCAAACTCCAGTATTACAATAGAGGATGGAGAGAGGGAGGAAAAGGGTGAGATGAAGTGCAGGGGGCTAAGGGAGGAGATGTGGGAACTGTGCCTCAAACTGTTCCAAAGGTGAAAGCAATTCTATTATCAGGGAGCAGTTAGAGGTCCAGTGAGATTCTCTGGAGGACAGGCTACAGCAGCTCACACATCAAATAATATCTATAGGAGGCATAAGAAAAACCTGAATATTGTGAAATGAGGCAAAAGAAAAAAAGGAATAGATGAGATTAACAGATTTTCATTGATGTGACTGTGTATAATAAGAAGGACATATGTACAGACAATAAGCCCTACCAAACACACACCTGCACTTAATAAGAAAACATCAGTGACTGCAGATATTTGACTATCCGGCACCTGAATACTCAAGAATATGACACCATCAGCATCAACAATTAAAACATCTCACTGAACCAGTACAACAAGCAGTGAAAAAGCTACCCTCTAATCCAGGTGTACAAAAATGAGCCCATCCAAGCACTTCCCAGCCTGGCTGCAGAATAAGACAAAAATAGAGTGTTATAGATGATCCTGCCAAGCTGGCTGCTGCAGACATAGCTGGAAGCAGATGCTGGGGACCTAGCATGAAGTTCCTCCTCTCCCCTCTGACTGGACAGGGCTTTATTTGCATGACCTTAGCGGTAAGTGGACCGGACAGCTACATGACCTGACAAATCAGGGCAGCGCCCAAAGTCTTCCAGACTGCCGCAGTGCTGAGGTAGACTAGGTTGGCACACAGGAAATTGCTCAAACTCAGGTAAATGGAGATTACAAACATTTTTCAGCTACATAGCCCCAAACACTGAAAACAAAACACTGCAAAAGCCTTAGTAATAATACAAACAACTTCAATACTCTGTCCCCACACGCTCCACTCCATTGTATTTGACATGTACAAGCAAAGCCCCATCTGTGCTGCAGCTAGTTTGCCCAGCACAGCTCATTACTCTCCATCTCTCTCATATTTTGTGGACAGTGCATGAGTTATGGCCATGACACTGGACTCTGGACCTAAGGGTCACAGGTATGAATCTTCATTGGGACACGATTTTATGCCCTTGAGACGGCTATGCTAGGTGTTAATGTTTTAACTGGGGGATCTATAGGTTTTCACCAGTACATGCTTGAAAAGGGAAAGGATAGTTCACCCAAAAATGATTTCTCTTAACATTAACTCACCTTTAAATCATTTAAAAGTTATATTTTTTTTTGTAAAACACAAAAAAAATATTTTGAGAAATATCTCAGTGGTTTACGGTCCATACAATGGAAGTCAATGGGTGTTTGGTTACCAACATACTCCAAAATATCTTCAGAAGCAAAAACGTCATACAGGTTTAAATGACATCAGGGTGAGTAAATGATGGAAAAATTTTATATTTGAGTGAACTATTCCTAATCACATAAATTTACTTGTTTAACTAGGCATAACTCCCACAACTGTTTCTTTCTGTTGAGTTTAACAGATTCTTTCAGCAGTATTTCTCATAAATTCTGTTACAGCTAATCCTGTTAAATATGCCCAATAATAAATGGAATGCATAACAAGCCAGTTTTGTGCTCCGAAGGAAGCTTAGAGTAATACAGGGTGGGGCGGGGCATAGAAAGACATACAGGCAATGAAACTGTCACTGTAACGTGGTTCAATGTGGTGTGTCTTGGCAGTATAAGTGGGGTCCTCATTTGAGCATCTATTCCTTTAAAGTTGCCCTGAGGAAAGAGGAAGGTTTTAATCAGCACATGAAGGCAGATCCATCAGATATGCTAATCAGTGATCTTACCTGAACAAATACCCTCAAGAGCAGTCTCATCCATCTTAATTGGGGGAGGGCTCTTTAATAATGCAAGGAAGGAGGCTTGGAAAAGAAATATTATGGAGGGATGAGAGCAGTGCGGGGGGCTTTTCTATCTAATCAGCACAGATTGAGTTAAATTCAAACAATATTTCTCAGTGAAGAGACAAATCTTTTAACAATCTGAGAGCGGCAGTCAAGGCGGTTAGATGCAGACAATTTCTCATGTTCTCTGGTATTGTCTCTAAAGATGCTTACACACTAGAGAAAACTCTGATGCTACATTTGACAGATATGAATACATAAGGGTATAAAAATAGCAAGGTCAATTTGAAATATATCCCATCTACTGAAATTTTAAGGTACAAATAAGGCAAAACTAGACCTTTCTTAAATTTTCAATGGTAAACCGATGCCTATGTCAGTGTGTACTGCAGCAAAAGAAGGCTGAGATTTATTGCTTTGGAAGGCTGTGACGTATGACTATGACACACTCGGTTCCAGTTCCAAAATGATAAATCACACTAATGTCAGTCATTAATGTGTGAGTGGACTGACATATCTCTTAGCATCTGCATCTATTTCATCTGGACATCACATTGAAATACATTATTCCATGACTGAGTCAAACCGCAAGCTTTGAAGTTCAACCAAAAGACAGTGTTGCATAAAGAGGCTTCTAGGTTTACAACTGGGAAAACTGAGAGGCAGCTGTCCATTGTGATGATCTATTGACTTCAAAGCCAGGGTGTGTTTATGACACATGCATACACTATTCGAGTTGGGCTGAACTCTGACAGGCTGTGGCACCCGGGGGGAAGCAGGGAAACCCCTCTAATCCCAGCCACAGTAAACGGTGCGATATAAAGCAGAAATTACAAAAAAGGGGAATGAAATGATGTATCACTCTCTCCACACTGCTTAAGCTGATTTTAATTTAAACACGTTCTTGGCATAAGTGATGTAACAACAAAAGTATATTAGTAGCAAACGTGTCTGCCTAAAACATTTTTATTCTAATGACAATGGAAATAGCATTTGGCAACAAAGCTTTTATGATTGGTTAAAACGCAGCCCCTAGAGGTGGAGGAGGAGATTGGACAATTGAAGGGCCTGCTGACATGGTCCAATGGCTGTTTAGCCTTGGGGAGTTCCCAGCGCTGGGCTTTTGTAATCAAGTGTAGAACGAACCTCCTTAGTTTACCAAAGACAGCTTTGCCATCTGAAAAGACAATGTAGGCTAGTGTTCATGACAGGTTAGTCATTGCAAATGATGAATACAGACATGCCAGGTGCAAAGCAGGGTTAATTTACTTCATCTTAAAGGTCTCAATACACTGCTTATCATTGGCAGAGTATAGCGGAACATTATCTAAACACATCACACTGTTTTCTTAAACAGCAACTGTGTTACGTATGTGGAGCAAAAAACAGGCCAGTTCATATGAAACTTTGACACAGGTGAAGATCATGTGGCGTCAAGCCACAAGGAGGCCACAAAGGAAATAGTTACTGGTACATGAACAAGCATTATGTGCCTGACTTCCTGTGCAGGCGGCTTATTAAAACCAGGCACCTCCACAATGCTATAGAAACAAACAGCAACCCTTGTAATTCTATGACTCACTGTAATGGTGCATTGTCTAGGCTAAAACATAGGTTCTCTTTATGCATCTGAACAGCTGTGCTTGTGAAGGAGATGTTTTTGGACCCAAGAAACCAGGAACTTTGTAAATAAACCTCTTATAGCATCTTATAACTAATGTTTTTCATCACAACTTTGATGCAAGTTTGCAATTCGGGAAAAAGGAAAGAGTTGTTCTAAACTAAAGTGGACTCTGGGTTGTGCACAACAGAATGCATTGCTAAAACACACTCCAGACCTCTCCGCCTCCTGTGCTTTTCTGCGCCCGCACTAAGGCATTATGATCCTCAGAAAGAGATGAGCATGCTGGAGTGGGGTCTGGGGGGCGTCTCCCTGTTGAAACTGGAATAGTAATGAGAGACGAGACTCAAATCAAACTGAATTATCCCAGGCAGGCCTCTTCAATCACTGGCTGATTTACCCCACTGATGTGTTCTCTCTTTCTCCCTTTCCTTCTTCTTTCCATTCTCTTCATCCAGCAGATGAAGGATAGCTGTCATGAATATTCCTTTAAAACCCCTCTCTAAATGAAAGCCCAGCCCCAAGAGGACACCTGTTTTTATCCATGAGCGCAGTGAGTGGTGATGAGACCAGGGCCGCAACCATTGCCTTTCATTAGCTGGTCTTTGTGCTTTCCCGTCACGGCCACAATGATCCACCATTTACTGCTGATGAAAACAAATTGTGCACCGGGTGCTTCAATGCCTCCCCAGATTGGCTAGCTCAAAATACAGCAAGACAAATCCATTACTCTGTAATATCTTTAGAATGGTAATAGTTTTATGAAAAAGGTAATGCTGCGCCACTGGCTCAAAGTCAATAAGTGAAGTCAACACAAGGGAAGGTGAGACCAAGCGAACATTTTTCAAACACAGTTGCTAACTTTATTATATAGAGTTTTATTACAGAATAGTGTTTATTATATAAGTGACGCACTACAATATACACTCAAGAGTAAATCAAGAATACCCACGAGTTGCTTTCGACATTTTGCTGGCTGTTCTGCAACTACAAAGTCCCTGTTCAGTTGCTATGCAATTATACTGCTGGTTCTGCATCTTTCAACCAATAGTGGAGGACATTTATTATACAGAAAGAAAGAAAAATAAGAGATAATGCTAAACTGAATCAGATTAGATAAGTGTTTAATTGTGGCTTTCATGAGTTGTGCTTTAATGCTATTGTTGCGAACTGGTTTTATCCAGTAGATAAGGCAGCACTATTTCAACACTGATTTACACTTTTTGATGCCGCCTGCCTATTTTGCTGCCACAGCAAAAAGAAAAAGTGCTTAGTGTTCTTTCCTTCTGGAGAAATTATACCAGGCAAAATCATTTGAATTTAAAATAAAAAAAGATGGCAGAAGTTGGAATGCTCTCAAGATACTCAAGCAGTGACTGTGGTGGACTGACAAAGATGTTTATCCAAAAAACTATCACGTCTGCCCTTGCAGCAACCAAGGTGTATAACTCTAGGTAAGAAACATTTGAAAAAGTTTCAAAAATAGCAAAATAAGTTTAGATTGTAACATTTTCAGAACTGAATTTCTTGACTTCAACTCCCCTCTCTGTCTCTGAAGAGCTGGGGTTTATTTGTCTTCCCTAGTGACCTTTGAGAATGGAAAAACAAGTGAAATGTCCTCTGTATTTGTCTCTGGTGTAGGGCTCAGAGGACATCACCCCATGAGAGGAGCTCAGCCTGGGTTGGTGGCCCCCATTGCCTTTCTCCTGAAGACCAACAATGGCTGCCCTCTGCGCTCTAGGGTGGAGGGTGCACTGATCCTGTTACACCATGACAAGTACCACAATCCCCAATTCAAGTGCACGTATTCTCCCCCCAGCCTATACAAGAGCCAAGCCCATTCACCAAATTTTTTTCCAGCACATGACTTCTGTGTTGGGCCTTGACAAAGTCAGGTGTTTAAGTATGACCTGGAAACCGCAGGTTGCCCACACACAACGTGCATTGTGGGTAATGATGCAAACAAAGAAGATCTAAAGACCTTTCTATCTCCCTGCTCAATATCAAGACATAAACCCCCAAGCAAATCAATCGAATCTTGAGCCAGCATTGTAGTTTTCATGCAGTGCTATTGGGGGTTGAAAAGACTAAAACCAATTATCTGAACTGAACTATTTCTGCTGAACAGTGGAAAAGTCAAAGTTCTTCTCCCACAGCACTGGTCGAGGAGGACATAGTGAATTACATGTCCAGGCTGCATTTGCTAGTCAGTGTGGGAGGGGGCCGCAAGCAGGGAACCAGGGTA